>VDFB02128201.1:14268-33376 GCA_007258455.2 Sequoia sempervirens | reverse complement strand
TTTATTTAACCAATAATTTTAGTTGGAAAAGTTGTGGACATATCTAACTTAGCTAGAATGGATCTTACAAGATCATATGTTTGACCAAAATTGATTTATAGTTAGAAATACTTAAATTCATGTGTGTCGATAAGTTGGCTAAAAGCATGACATAGCTTTGTACTTTTACCCTTCTACTCAAACCCTTTGCTTTGGTCTCATTTCCTATTGTACACCTTTGTATGAGCAATGGGTCTCCTTTTACTTTATCTCATCTTCTCTCATTTTCCTTCTCTTTTCCTTATGATATGTTCTATCTTTTAGCACTTTCATCATCAACCTCTATTTACTTTCTTTTAAGACTGGAAGTTTCTTCCTTAAAAAATTCTAATCCATCAAAAATTGTCAACCTGACCTTCTTCTTGGTTTGAAGGCGATCATATGCCAATATAGGCTAGATACTTGTGTATCCACCCATATTTTGATATATCTAATAACATCACTATTTCATCAAGGAAGATAACTTCCTCTTCAACCCAATCAGGAAGAGGAATTGATAGGATAAAAAACACCGTGTACTCTACTTCTTGGACCAATTCTTCGTAATAAATTAGTTGATTAGGTACAACAACAATCTTGAACTTTATTATTGAATTAAGAGACAGTCTTGAATAAGATCTCTTATTGACTTTGTGATCATCTTAAAAATGAAATCAAAGATTATAAAAAGAAGGAAATGAGTACCTCTTTGAGTCTCATTGTAACATATTCAAGATTGCTTTTAATAGTACCTTGAAAGAGAAATATCTTGTTAGTACACATGGTAGGTTTGTTGTCACAAAAGTTGAGGTTGAGAGTTAAAAAGAGTGTTGATTTTTGGAAAGAGTATTAAAAAGGGGAAAATAAATCAAATTCTAGATGATTTTTATCTTTGGTGTAAGGCAAGATGAAATATTCAAGATAGTGATATTTCTTCCACCCTTATGCATTGATTTGTATAGCTTTTTAGGCCTAAAATCTCCCTAGCCAATAATTTATTATACAAAAGATTAGTCTCCAATTCACGTATACCATTGAAGTCTTATCATTCCTCCTTATTGGAGCATTTTTAATAATCTAAGAGAAATAATTCATTATTGTAATATTATTACAAGACTATGACAATAACTAAGGAAAATCAAGGATGGACTATGACATTATAGATAAGTCTCCATTCAAAATATTAAACTCATAAACAAATTATAATACCTTCTTTGGTGGCATCTTTTAATATGTACAAGGGTAAATAAATTTCACAATGGTGAACTCTTATTCAAAGCAAGTGGCAAAGATCTCCTTAAATACAAACAACATATAGAATTTAAAATTTATTTTCAATTTTGAAAATTACCTATTCATTTTTATGTGTATGGGAAGTAGGAAGAATGTCGTAAGTTGCCTTTGCATGTCTAGGAAGGGCTTGAATTATATAATGCTTATGATTGTAAGAAATTTGTTACTATTGGAGGTGTGTTGTATTAAATTAATTCATATGGAGAGTATGTTGAGGTATAGTAGAATCTCTAAAAACCATATGTGAATCGTATCTATTTTGACACTTCAAATATATCTACATTTAAGATTTTTATAGTAAAGCTAAGGGTAAATTACTCTCTAGATATGGACATTTTCACCATGTGCTAGGTTTTATCCAATAAAATTGATCGTATTCAGTCTTCTATATGTTTCCATTACTATTTTTTGTATATCTATATGAATAGCCTATGTTTCTCTAGTTTCCACATTCTTACATGTTTATTTCACAGATTGTAAGTGGTTTATAGTTTCCATTAGTGTGTTTGAGGAGTTATTTGCATTGATAACTAATTTACTAATAGAAAAGAGAGGTATAACCTCCATTATTATGGATAATTTGGATTTATGGTAAAGGAAAATGGGAAGATACATTTTATTCTTGGGACTTGTGCACTAAACCTAGATGAATTGGGGAAATGGTAATTAAGAATATATACTATATTTGAGATATATTATTTGGTTTATTCAAAGTCAACCCTGGGCAGTCTATTAAATTTAGTTTAATTTCGAAGGCATGGTATTTAGTTGAGAACTTTATTTAAGGCTGTTGGGGGGGGCTTTTTATACAAGAGGGATATGTTTATGTTTATAGAAGAGGATCCTCTACAAAGTTATGGGCCTTCTATAACATTCATAAGTTTGAGAAATTTGGAGTGAGAATGACTCTCTCCATTGGGATCACATAAGAGATCAATACTAACTCCTAAACTTACAAGAGAACTCACACATTGACTTAAAAAACTATAAGGAACACTTCTATGGAAATAAAAATTTATAGAATTGATGGCATCTAGAAAAAAATAAAATGGTTTGTAGCATGCAAATTTTTGGTATCTTCTTTAAAAATATATATGCTCTCACTTTTCATAACCAAATGACATGATCAATGAACATATTTAATTGTGTAGTATCTTAATGTTATCAACTATAGGGTACAACTTTCCTATATGTAACCTATGTAAGCTTTTCCTTATATGGTTGTTTTTTTGTATCTTTTTTATCTAATACCAAAAAATATTTGATACATGATAAAATAAAATATACCTTCACTTATATTTATATTGTTCTTTTGCTCCATCTCTTTGAATTTTTTTGCTTCTCGAATTTATTGAAAATAAAATTGATATTTTATTCCTCCCTATTTCAATTTATGTGAAGCTTTCTAAATTACTTGTTAGAATGTGGATAGTTTGTGAAACTAAAATTATATGGTTCAAATGAGGAAGTATTTGAAACAAAGTAAAAAAAGGAACTCATTGATTCTCCAACAAAGTCATCCTTTCGTTGGAGCAACTAGGTAAAACCTCATGTATTGAATGCAGTGCATAACGCTAGCGGCAAAGGCAAAGGCAAAGGCAAAGCAAAAGCTGTAAGTACGGATGCATAGATACTGACAAGACATCACTTGTATAAGGGGTAAAAACAAATCCAGACATCCCTCGTAGATAATGACAAGCCATGTAAGTACGGATGCCACGTTGAATAGCTTTTTATATAAATTCGATGAGAGGAGATGCAATTGCACTGAGAAATAGTAAGTAATGGCTCAACTGGTATTTACTGGTCTTTTGGCGCTGCTGTTATGTGCATGTATATGTGAAGGTAAAGGGGTGGCGAATAGGCAGAGTGGATCTTACATTCCAGTGAAAATTCTACCTTCCGAGAAAGATTTGCTTGGTTTCCTCTAAACTTAGAGTATTTGGAGGCCAAGTTCTTTCTTTTTGGTTCTCTTGGCTATGGGCTAGATAAAGCTGCACCACAGCTACCAGAAAGCGGACCTGCGCCCTTGGGAGCCAAGAAAGCTAAGTTCGACCCTCTCACCTACAATATAATTCTTGAATTTGCTTACCAGGAAGTTGGTCACCTAAGGTGAGCCTGTATACACCATGAAATTGTTTTTTTTTTTTTAATTCGGCAAGGGTGTCCCTGATTTAGCCTAGTGACTCAGCAGTTCATATTTTGGGTACCTAGGCGAGCTGAGGCGAGACTAGCCCTCTCAAGGGGGATGCCATATGGAATTGGTTTTTTAATCTCAACAATGTGTATTAAAGTTTTAAGCTTTTGGAAGAGCTAGCTTAAATAGTTTTAGGTCATATAATAGGACTGAAGAAAAAGAAAAAAATTGTGCAGTTTCCTCGCAAAGTTGTTACAAATATGCTATTGTCTGTATATCATTGTCTTGCGATGCAAATGCAAGGCCATCAAGGCAACTGTAAAGGGTTTTCCACAGCCTCAATTGGATCTGAGTGCTGAAGTATTTGCCAATGCCGTGAATATTGCATTCGATACCAAGTTGAATCCTCCATTCGATCCTTATGTCAACTCTATCAATTATCTGCTTGCCAGTTATCTAATTCCTTATGTTGGACTCACTAGCTATGTTGGCACCAATCCTAGCCTCCACTCTAAAATTGCAAAGCGAGCAAGTAGCTCTAATAACACAACCCACCAAACCAATCTTTTTCTATAAGCTAACATTTGATAGGGTGGATGGATACAAATCAAACACATAAATTCAGAAATATAAACTTAGAAAATCAACACGGATAGGTCTTCGAGGGGCAACCCTGGTCCTGTTTGCATTGGTGGAGTGGGCAGAGATAGCATGGGGACTGTTCAATTCATTTTTTCTATTTTTAAAGGTCATCATACCAATAATTTGATGGAGACTTTAACTATTTTGCATGCTATGGAGCGTGCTTGTGCTCTTGGTTGGAGACATTTGATTTGTGAGTCAGACTCACATGTGGTGGTGCATATATTGACTTGACAGTATTCTGAGGATGTTAGTTGGAGATTGGTGTTGGTTGCTAATCAGATTCTTCATTTGTGTAACTCTTTAGAGTCTGTTACTTTTACTCATATCCCTAGGGAGTGGAATGGTGTTGCAGATTGTTTGGTCAAATGGGCTTCTGATCAAATGCAAAAAAGGAATATTAGAGAGAAGGATCAATTACCTGTAGATTTATCTCATTAGTTGGATCACTTAATCGATCTTGATAGGGTTGTTTGATTCCCTTGCTTTGTATTTATTCTATGTTGAAATTTTTTAACCCCTCATTTAAAATGAAAATTCAATCACACAAATACACAAACATTGCTCAAACATGCTATTGCACTATTAATATTAATCCGCCAATTGATTACATGTTGTTGCATTCTCATCTTTCTCTACATGACCACTTGGTCATCTCAACAATTGACCTGATACAACTTGATCTTATACATAAGCCATTACAAATTGCCTCAATATATAGAGGTCTTAGAGATTACAAAGAACATTCTAGAACTTAAGCCTACTTGTTATCACTTGACAAATATTTAATATTTTTTATGTTTATCCTTATCTCTTAATTACTCTAGAAATTTCTTGAACTTTACATTTCATGCTATTTAATATTGACGGTGTGGGAGAAATTACATGTCGCAACACTCCCCTTAATTTTGGACACACATTTATCAACTCAATTTTTTCTTCCAAGTCGCCATGACAGTCCTTCAAACCTTGATTATCAAATCTTTAGAACTTAAAACTGGAAGTCCTCTTTTCTATGAACTCGCTATCTATAGCTTCCCATCTTCTTTGATGTCTTGCTAGACCAACAAACCTCTCTTGATTTTTTTCATCTTTGAAATATGAACATTTCCACTTGGACAACCTTTTGAACATAGCTGTCATCTTTTGCCAACTCAATCCATAATTTTATCCACAATCCATTTGCATACTTCTTGTATTTGTCTTCTTGCTTTTGCCAACACATCTTCTTTGAATGATTTCTCAAACCACATATGCCTTGCGGATGTAGATCCCAACATGTATCCTTTATATGTCATTTTTTCTATTACAATGTGAACAGCTGTACAATGCACTTCTCGAACAAATTTCATTAAACTGTATTATTTCCTTTACCTATGATATATCCAAAACCTTCATACTTTGGCCTCATTATTGGCTTAATGGCTCTCTTATCCTTGATCACACCTTCCTAAACCTTTACCTTTGTATCCCATTCTTTCCATGATCTTTAAACCAACATTTTTTTCATTGTCATTACATCTAACAACATTATCATTTTTGCAGTTTTATCACAAATTTCTTTAGAATAAACATACTTATCAAATGAAAAATTCAAGTCATCATTACTACATGCAACATCATGAACCAATTTTGACTTGGACATTCATTGTTTTAGATAAATGATTGATTTAGTTAATTTTCTTCTTTCAACAAAAATTCTCCTCTTCTTCTTGTCTTCATCATTTCTTCAAATCAACCAACTTCATTCTTTGTTCCTAATTCTTCATTACGTTTCCTTAATCTCATCAAGCAATTTTAGTTTTTCTTCAAGCTCTTTATTTTTCTCTCTAAGTTTGGACGATTCCTTCACCCCCAATTATGTAATTCTTCCACAAACTTTAACCTATCCTCTTGCTCTTCAATTTTCTCTTTATAATCACTAATTTCATTTGAAAGTTTATATTTTTCTGCTTGTATCTACACTTTACTTTTCTTCACTTCTATTAATTCTTCTTTTAAAAGGTCTATCTTAGAAATCAGATTTATATTTTCTTTCAATACTCTTTTGCCTAGCTTTCCCATTGTAACAAATGATTAAACTCACCTTGTTCACTTGATTTCAATCTCAATACAACAATTTACCTCTATTAGGCAGCTATGTGTGCCTACACACTTATTTCCACAATTTCTCCTTTGTCACTGATCCAGCTGTGGTTGTAACCTCTTTACATTTCTTTTTCAACTGTAATGGTTCCTTATCTTGTTGGGCAATTATGTGATCTCATTTAGACAAAAAGCGCCTTCTCCTAGCATGCTATATGTAATTCCTATACGTTACGTAGTGACATTCCTATAATACATATTGCCTAGAAATTTTTACCAAATCTCTTTTTTTAATCACACAAACAAGCTTTTCAAAAATAGCAATTACTTTCTATGAATTCTCTTACTTTCAGATCTGCACACGGCTAACATCAACAAAACAATGACTTTGGTTGTTACTGTATACTCCCTAGCTATGGCTAAAATATGGCGAACTCTTTTTCTATTGCTTTATTTGGATGACAACAATTATCTCCAACCTGTGATCTGCTAAATAATGCCAACAACTTCAACCTTCTAAATCTTTCAGCTACAGCTTATTTAAGATATCTCTTCAACCAATCTGGTGACCTCCAAGCTAATGATGCAATTTCCACCTTTTGATTGGTAACTCCTCTTTCTGTGATCTGGACTCTAAATGCTCTTCCATGCTGGCTCTGATAACTTCATATATTCACAGGCAGCGAATTCTTCAACGCTTTTTTGTGCTACTGGATGGAAATTCTTCAATCTTCAACGTGAACCTCAACTCCATGGAAATCTGGCTCTGATACCAATCTGATAGGGTGGATGTATACAGATCAAACACATGAATTTAGAAATATAAACTTAGAAAATCAATCACACAAATACACAAACATTGCTCAAACCTGTTGCTACACTATTAATATTAATCCATCAATTGATTACATGCTATTGCTATTAGAGCAGGGGAGCTGAGAATGAGAATAAAAAGCAACCCGCAGTTTAACACATTATATTGAATAAGCGGGAAAACATTACATATATAATATCCTATAAGCTCTGCGGAGTTGGACCCTGCTAAGGAGTGAGTAGCCTCATTACAACTGCCTCTATTTATAGAGGGCTTAGGAATTCTCTAGATTACAGAACAGTAAAATCATATGCAAATGCCATGGTCAGTGAGAATTCTCCAGAATGGTCAGTGGTAGAAGAGTCTGGAAGGTCAGAGGTCGGTGGCAGTCGTTGGTAGAAATTACGAGCATGTTCTAACACTCCCCCCTAATTTCTAACATCAATTCTCATTACATTCTCAGTCTCTTTCACTGATGCTACGACATCTAAAAACTTCTAGTGATCGAACCTAGGAAATCCCATGATGCTATTGGGATGCTCTAACCATGAGCTCTGGCCCTCTTGGTTACTAGTCCATCGTAGGTTCAGGTGTGATTCACTTGTTTTATCAACACCTCCCATTGAGTCACTCTGCGGGTGCTTGGGGATCCTAATAGACTCTTGACGTCTGTCACAAATGGTGAAAGGATTTCACAAATGGTGACAGGATTTCCCCAAATTTGCCTAGCTCTTCCTTGCTTCAAGCGGCTTGGATCTTCTGACAACAATCTCAGAGAATCTGCAACGATCTGCCTCAAAACACCTTCCTTGCTAATCGAAATACTGCCAAAACCTGACAACTCTTCTTATCAGAATAATTTATGCACAAAATAAAACATATTGCTCAGACAGATTTAAATCATAAAACAATAGGCTGAGCTGTGACGTCCCTCTAAAGTCTGCGATCTCTTATCCTTGCAATCTTCTTGATTGTAACACCTTCTGCAGCTAGCATAAATCTGCAATCAAACAAAAAAAAAGATCTCTTCTTTGATGTGGCGCACTTCTAAAAACATTGGCAGGACTCCTTCTTTGACTTCAGCAATACAGTCTCTAGAAAACAGCATCAACTTTCTTTGCTCAAAACTCTGGTGATTTGGACTTCATTCTGACGACTTCTCCTCCATGAGCACCCAGCAAATCAGCAACTTTTATCTGCACATAAACAACTGGCAATGATCTACCTTTCAGCTGCAGCTTCACAATCCTTCTACGACCTTGTTTGATCTGTGTCCTTCTCTAGTAGCAATTCCAGAGATCTTCCTTCGTTTGATAGCTTCTTCTGTTGATGACTCCACCTCTTGATAGCCACTGAACACTCCCGTAGATTCTCTTGCTCTCCAGGGTCGACAGGATCTACCATACAGCTCTGATACCACTGTTAGAATAGGGGAGAGCAGAACAGAGACAGAATAAAAAGCAAGCACAGATTTAGCACATTATATTGAATAAACAGAAAACATTACATATATAATATCCTATAACAGCTCTGCGGAGCTGGACCCTGCTAAGAGTGAGTAGCCTTATTATACACTGGGCCTCTATTTATAGAGGGCTTAGGAATTCTCTAGATTACAGAATAGTAAAATCATATGCAAATGCCATGGTGAGAACTCTCCAGAATGGTCAGTGGTAGAAGAGTCTGGAAGGTCAGAGGTCGGTGGCAGTCATTGGTAGAAATTACGAGCATGTTCTAACAGCTGCATTCTCATCTTTCTCTACATGACCACTTGGTCATCTCAACAATTGACCTGATACAACTTGATCTAATATATAAGCCATTACAAGTTACCTCAATATATAGAGGTCTTAGAGATTACAAAGAACATTCTAGAACTTAAGCCGACTTGTTATCACTTGACAAATATTTAATATTTTTCATGTTTACTCTTGAACTTTTTTGAACTTTACGTTTCATGCCATTTAATATTGACGGTGTGGGAGAAATTACATGTCCCACCAACATCATATATAGTACTGTTTTAGCATTTGATTTCGCATTCAGGCATATATTACTACTAAATTGAGTTCTCTTTATCTGTATTGCAATGCATTAGCTTATAGCAGGGCTTCTTGGAGTGGAATCCAGGCAGGATGCGGTGATACATGCATTGTTATTCGAGAAGTTGAATGAGAAGGTCAAGTCATATCCATATACAGTGGTAGAATTCACAGACAAGCTTTCCATGCTCAGAAACAAGTTGGGCCACACTTCAAATGTAGACGAAGGTTTGGAGGTGAAAAAATGGGAAGGAGCTGAAGGAAAAGTGACGGGAAACATTCTTGCAGGTGATCACTGCTCAGTGGTATATGCACAAAGCCCTGCTCAAATCCTGAGGATTGTTTACTCCTCTGGCAATGAGTCGGTGACCGAAGGAATCTTCCCTCATGGTGGGAATGGAAGGATTGCTCGCTCCTATCTCAAATGATCACATTCATTAGTATAAACAACCTTCCACTCTTCACAGCTAGAAGTAATAGAGTTGAATTTTGAGACTGTATTGTTTGTTTGAAGATTGCGGTGCATTGGCAGATTGGATTTCTGCCTGTGACCCATTCTAGGATATGTTTGGGTCTCTTAAGTTCAGAATTCCCTTAAATTTTACTTTATTAAAAATAAATAAAAATTGGAGAGCTAAAAGGTTTTAGATTGTATTGTTCATGTTAGAATTTGTCATGCCTTATTTTTTCTTAAATCCATACAGAATCCATCTACGGTTTTTAAGGTAACCCTAGAAGAATGTCAACCCAAAATAAATTTAACTATTCAAAATGCTAAAAGTAGATTGGAGTATAATTTATTAGAATTGTGTTGGTTGACAGATTTGTCACTTCAAATTTATACTCTCTCATCTACACAAATGACAATTCAACCAATAGTTAAGTCCCTTGCGATGATAATTGCAAATGCTCTCTGTTTATTTTACAAGACGTAACTACTTTTGAATGATATGCAATGAATAAAAACACCTGATATGCTTTTAACTGGAAAGCAAAAAAAGAAGACTAACAACTGTACATAACCATGACACAAATACAAATAATTAACTTCAGAATGAAGTAAATGTAGACAAATGAAACAAAGTTCACCTATTAAACCCACCAATAATATCAAATTAATTAAAATGCAGTGATATCTCCCTCAACACATGTCAAACATAGGTAAGATTTGCATCTGACACTTCAGATTCAACCATACATAACAGGAGCACATTGAAGATCGATTACAAATTAACATAAGAAAAATTGCAACCAAAGAAGGCATTTAAAGACACAGTTCTAAAAATCACTCCTCATTTCTTCAATAGAACAAAGCTCAAAGTTTTTGAAAACTCCCATGTACATCGACTGAGTCAAGAAAAATAATGACTGAATTACCAAAATAAAACTCATTCCTCTTTCCCTGTTCGCAGACAGCCAGAAAAAAGATCCCCCTTCGTTAGAAATCCTTTCAATAAATAAACCCCCAAAAGAGCTTTTTCGGTTCCCTAACTGTTTCCTGTAATTAGATTACAATCTTATTTTTCAAAAGGAGCTTTCTGACTTCTCCTTCTTGTAACTACTTTCCCAATTCATACTAATTCTTGGATTCGATTTTTCTAATTCCAAATAATTGTTTCTTGGAAATTATTACTCTCTAAATTTACCCTCAGCTTTTGGTATGTCTTTTCGAGGATGTGAGGGAAATTTTTTTTATAAAAAAAAGACCATTTTTATATATATGTCTACTATTTGCTAAAAGCTCATTCAATTATAAGGAATAACCTTTCAAAACTAAAGTCACTTCAACAATTCCATTCTGAGCAAATCCAGCAATTAGATTTACCAAAATCATCATCATTTAAATCTTCATTCTGCCAGGATAACCCAAAGTTAATTTACCATAAAGCCGATCACAAGATTTGCTTTATGAGTTCGCAAGATTTGACAGATCGAAAGGAATTCCTATATCAACCTATCCAGCTCTTTGGTTGAATTTCGAAACACTGAGAAATGTTTTTCACCAGATCTTGATAGTTGAATGATATGGAGTAAATCGGGTTCTTTCCTAGGAGCATCTGATGTAGAGGAAGATATTGTCTATAAATTATAAACTCCCCCTAGGATGATCAACATCTTTCCATTTGATAAATCAATTGGCATCTGAGTCATGTCTTGCTAAACCAATTGGTGCTATTGATATATAATAAGTGTAATTTTGCGTAATGAACACTGCATAAGACTTTCCAATCGTTTTACCAGCAAGGAATGCAACAATATATCCAATTATAGATCCGATTGAGCTTGTAATGGAGCCGATTGGCAGCCCATATAGATACCCATCCCCGAGTGTGCGGATAGATGCTGAAACTCTACTTTGAGTCAACTTTGCCACAGGATTATCAATCAAAATTGGATAGTTAAATTTCATATCCCTGTCGACATCTTTGAGCTATTCTTCACTTATAAATGCATAATGGTTTCACGTCACTCGTTGAGGGAATGGATGATTTCGAGTTGTCGTACTGGTCCTTTTGAAGCTCTTAGCTTTGTCGTAGTTATCTCTAAATTCACACTGATCATTACAAATGGAAATGATGAATAACTCTATAATCTGTAAATATTTGACCAAGTCATTCTGCGCCTGTAAATGGCGCTCATCATAGCAAGTGTGACCCATAATGATTGCAAAAGAACGTAAGGTTCTTTAAGCACTTCACCATGTTGCTTTTAGTTTCTTATAAATGTTCTCATCCTATGATGAAATTTGTTAATCCATTGAAACGACCGTAAAAGGGGAACTATATCACATATATTTCATGCTTCCACAGGCGGTATATATGTCTTCTGTGGCACTTGCAACTACAATGTCCATCATCCATAAGAAGAGAGGATTCTGGAAAAGGTTACAGAATTAGGTTGTAAACACATGAAATGCATTGAAAACCTTGAGACTCCTTAGAGATTTCTGCAAATTATAGTTCACTGCCTTGTCTGTGATTCCAAACAAAGAGAAGGTCAGGAAGTTGGAGAGATTAAGAACTTTCGAACCTTTATTTAAGATTTCAGGAGTTTGGAAAACTTTCAACTCTTCGACTTCATAATTAATTATAACTGGTGGATCCTCTTCACAGTTTAGATGTATGAAACACAATCTTAAGCTTCATAATAGAATTTGATAGTACATGTGTAATTCTTGACAGTTTCCATTCAGGGAACTTATAATTAGAATTATTTCCCTATTCTTTTGATGCTTGTGAAGCCTTTCGGTCATCCCTTCATATAATCAAAAAAAATTCTTGGCCTTTCCTTGCATCACCTGTATATGCCCTGACATCTTTGTGGGCATCATTCTCTTTGAATTATTTCATACGTTGTTGTGCATCTAAACTCACCTACACTATGGCCATCCCTGCACCTAGTTCTCCATCTCTGAGAATAATTACAACTATACTTATGCATCTCTAAAAACATTGAGTTTGTAGGCATTATGCAAATAACATCAGGGACAAAGATAGACTCTTCTATTTTTGAGTTCCTTCATAGAGTCAATCGGCTACATATACAAGTTTCACGGACTTGTTCCTTCACCATTGATAATCTTGGAGGATGTTTATAATATTGCCTCAAAAAAATTCCAATTTCTTCCCACCGTGGTACTCTTATGAAAAGATTCCTTTCATACAAATTCATGGATAGCCACAAAAGAGGCTTGAGCTCAACTTGCTCAATGCATAATATTAAGGCATCAAAGCTCCTAAATGCTTTTAATAAACATTTTTATGATCATCATGACCTACAATAGCAAGGAAATACATTTTCACAAACAACATAGGCTTAAATGACATGAGAAAATTCTCATAATTGCATAATTAAAATTGTGGGTAACATTGGCTCTGACTAGGGACTATATTTCCTGGCGAAATGTTGAGAACTTCAAAATCATTGGGCAGACCAGTGTTAAGTTCAGTGGGCAACAGAGTCGGGGAGAGGAGAAAGGAGAACACAACCTAAAACCAAAAATGGGACCAAGCCCAAAGACACAACAGGAAAAGGAAAATTAAGACCTCCTACATGCACCTAGACTAGGCACAACAAAAACCAAACTCCCCAAATGTTCATGCAAAGCCATTAACTGGGTAGGAGAAATAGAGGCCAATTTGAAATAGAGGTGTGCAACTATGAAGGACTTCTAAACTCAACAATAATTTGAAGGAAATGCATGTAAAACTAAAGTACATGCAATGAAAGGACTTTCCAAAAAGCCATCTTTCATCATAAATTTCTGTATCTTTTTTAGCCTCGAGATGTTTGTTATGTACGGGGTTGATTATGTTTTCTTGAACCATCTCAAATAAATCAGAAATTATTGTCTGATGACTATTTCCAATTACAAGGCCCAGAGTTTAGACATGAGAATAATCTAGTGAGCTACAAAATGATGCTTCCACTTTCAATTGCAATTCCTAATAGTTAGAGCTTTCCAAAGAAGATGAAACATTGCTCTTAATACCTCTGTCATGTGCATTACCTTTCTTGAAAACTTGATCTACTTCCAATTTAGAAGGAAAATTATCTTTATTAAACATGGAATATTCTTTAACCCAAGAGATTATGTCTTTCTTTATTGTAGCCAAATTAGAAAAATCCATATCCAAAATCGAAGCATGGGGTGAACCAATACTTGGGCCTTCAACAGAGTATTCTTCTCCTTCAAGTATGATTTCCTCTTTATTTGAAGGTCATATATTATGACTGTGTATCAATCATAACTTCATTGTCAATGTCAAGACTAGAAGAGAAAATATCAAAAATGAAACCCTCTTTTTGTAGATTGCTAAATGAATCAGTCTTTGGAAGTATGATTATTAACTGTGACCTCTGAATATCACTTCTACAAGCATAGGATCAAAGTTGACAGAAATAATTTCTTCACTTCTTGTACAAGGAAAATCATCACTGAGAGAATAAGGCGAATGCAACTTATCCATTTTCTTGTCAGGATTTTCCCTATCTATTTTATGAAATGCTAAACTGATATCATCAAAGACAAAAGCTTCCATATCTGAACTATTACTTAGAAGCCCTTTTTCGGCTTCACGAGAAATATTTTCTATTACTTTTTCATCCATATTGAAAATCCAAAGACTTCTGATTTAGGAGAAAATAGCGTAACATTCATACCTTCTTTCTTATTGTAAAAAGCACAAGTGGATGTACTCACCTCAGTGATGTGACTGTCTTCTTCTATAATCCCACATAAAAAGTCATTTGAACTTTCTAGGCACCAGTTTGGAATGAGAACTACATTGGATCCATCTGATAATACTTTTTCAATTTCTTCAAAAGAAATGGATGGCTTTTTAATCTCACTCCTTTGTATGCAATCTCATTCACCAAAAATAGAAAAATTAAAAGAAATTTTCTCTTTATTCTCTAGTTCTTCTTTAAGCATTTCCAACTTTTCTACCTTTGTCTGATGAATCTTGTGCTCAAGATGTTTAAGAATGTAATATCTACAATGCAAATCTTTGAACAACAAGGTGGATTGATGATCTTGAGATGGATGTAGCCATCTCTTTTTAGCTTTGGATATGCTTTCTTTGAGGCCATTCCATAGTGAATGAATCATTTCATCTTCTTCAACCAATATTTCTTCAATTGATGGCATTGGTCATTTTCTAGTTTTAGATTGATTTCTTTGATCTGACCTGCATAGAACCATTTTTTAAGCTTAGCAAATAAACCAGAGTCGCCAACCTCACTTCTTGATGAGGTACCTCCAAAATGCTAGAGAATAAGGTTCAACACTAGCCCAAGCATGTTCGGTATGGTCATTAATGCATTCAAATCCATCTATTTGTGCTTAATTAATTAGTTATTGGTGGTCCTAAATCAATAAGTGTGTGGGATACATATTTTGACCATAGGTCTCCAAAGATCTAGATGTTTAAGTATAAAAACATTTATAAACAATAGATCTTGTAGGAGATTATTGTGTATCTCACACAACTCTTAAATCATTAAGGAATACAGTTCACCTTTTATTATTGCATGATTAATTTCAACACACACATTTATGAGTTCCATAGTAAAATAAGACTCATATTGAGACATTGCTTTATGTGTGTGAATGCCTTCTAAATGGTGTGATTCATTAAGTAGATAAGAATAAATAAATAAAATATCTTTTAATTGATCATATTGTTCTTCAAACTTATTTATACCAAAATCACATCCATTAGTTGTTTTGAATTGAGATGATCCACCAATTTCAAGCATAAAAACAAAATGTAAAGGAATCATTAAAATCTCATTAGTATATGTAGATTCAACCACCTTATTATGTAATATTTTATTAGGCATTGCAGTTTCCCTTGTTGGATATGTTGAAGTGGATGGTAGGTGATATGAATGGGATAATGAAAATGGTAAAATTTGTTTTGGATATAGAGTAGATAGTATTGCATATGGGGATTGTTTCCATTCACCATACATACTAGTGAGGAGAAGCATTTTGTGGAAAGAATATATTGCCTTCCTAATTCAATATAATTATAAGACATGTTAACATCATTAATCATACCTTGATCTTTCCAATTTGATGTGAGGTTGTCTTTGAGTTGCCAAGAAGACATCCTCACCTTCACTATTGTTGTGTCAAGGATCACTTATAACGTCTATCTCCTTCATCATGCCCTCTTGAACAGTTTGACATGTGCACTCAGCTTCTTCCTTGCAACAATCAAAACAACAAATGGTCAAACCATCATTTTTAAAACTCCATTGTCCTAAAAATTCATCAATTATTTTTTCTTGTTCGATTATAGGAATAATACATGTAGATGTTTGTGATAATGGTATTGGAAGATCAAGATTATGTAAGTTGCATCCATTAGGTAGAGGGGCTATAAAAACATCACCTTATTTCAGTACGATTCCCCCACCAGTTTCTTCTTTTGTTTTTAAATTTAAAAGTGATGTGTTTGAACCGGCTTGAAAATGCGACATTTTTACTATTTTTATGTTGTTTCTTCAATTTACTTCTTTCTATCAATTGACTTGTTGGTTTGTTTTTATTGCAACCAAGTTTTTCTTCTAATCTACCTATGGAATTGCCAATTCCAATCAAGGGTAGCTCAAAGGACCTAGACCAACAAACGAGGACTTTAAAAAGTCTCCTATACTTCGGGCTCTACGAGACCCAAGAGGGTGATCCCTTAATGCTTTTACAATCTTTGCACTATTATCATAAACAACATTAACAACAATAGATAATCTAATTTAATAGCTCAACATAATAGGATAATACTTAATAGAATTGGATGTTCATCAGTAATATCAACTATTTGGAGCATGAGATAACTACAACACCTGGGGATTTAAAATGATTTTTAATTTTAAAAATTTGGGACCAAGCTGAAAATAGCAGAAGTATAACACTTGACTAGTGCCAAAAAATGGGCTATGGAGTCATATAACTAGCATTCATCCTACAGTTTTGAACATGTTATGAATGATCCTTACAAATGTTATCACATTATGACAACCAGACCACTGAAGTTTTATCTAATAAGTTCTCTTCTTATAAATCCACCTGAAACATAGTACTCCTGTCACATGTGTTGAAGCAATTACACTATCCTTTGAACAAAAGGCAATAATAAATGCAACTTGTGCTTCATTAAAGCAATTACATTATTCTTAGAATAGAAGGCAACAATATATATATCACTCTAATGCAGCAAATGTGCTTGAAAAGACTCAGATAATCTTATTATTGAATCTAAAAGAGTAATACATATTAGAAATGGAGACAATTATCAGCTGAAATATAAACATGTGAGCACAATTCAGAATAGACACTTTCAAATTTAATGACTCAATTACATTTCTCCCAGCTATACAATTCTACCTAGAGCTTCTGCCTGACTAGCAGAGCTTTCAAAAATTGGAATCTCAGCCTTCTCTTTTTTTACAATTGAGAGGAAAAGAGAATAAAAGAGAAACACAAATAGCCCTAAGATCAATTTGATCCATAGATGCCATCCGAAAACTCAATCCACCGTCAATCAACAAGCTACTCAAAGCATCTCTCATCTCTCCTCCAACTGAATTTTCCTCTTCATTTTCCTTTGTTGTTAGTTGTTCTTCAGCAGAAAATATGCCCATGTGAAGAATCTCCAAATTCACTCAACTGCTGGAAAACAACCCTGCCCGTGAAAATCCTGTTTGTATTTACTACACTTTATATTTTTCCTTGTAACTTTATGAAAACCAAAATATATTATTTCCATATGTATAGTGAATATAAAATCCACTTTTAGTTGTCTTTCCATGTACATCCAATAATAAAATATTTGACTACACAGCAAATAAATTCACTTTTCCTGTGTGTACTTGACTTTCACTGTTAAAATATTTTTCCTTAAGAATGGGGCCTTTTAAAATATTTGTGGGTAAAATATTTTATCTGTACCCATTTTGTTTCATATTTAAATACTTAAAGAAAATATGTTTTCTTAAAGTATTTGCAGTCCTCATTTTACGGGCACACCCACCTTTTACCATTTCAATTTCCATAGCTTTTGAAAAATTCATCAGGCTGCTTAAAACAAGTCCACACCCATGTTGGGCCCACCTTGTGTATTTTCCCATAAACATTTAATTTTAAATGTTACTTCCTTCAAATAATACATGAAAGCCCCCTTAAACAAGAGACACATATGAGCCATGTTCCTGCCGATTGCGAGTTGTGTTTAGTTGTTTGTGAGATGTAGTTGGCATATGCAGTTAGGAGGGTGCAATGTCATTTTGTGTTGTCTTAAAAATAAAAAATATTACACATGAAGTTTTCATTTTTTCTTTATATTGTATATCTTTGATGTAAGCTAAAGCCTTACTTACTAGAAGCAAAATCAAATATTTGTGAATAGAAATATCTATTCATAGAGTTAGCTTTGTATGATAGGGATCATATAACTTGAAAGTTTATACAAATAATGGCATGCATTATCATATTATGATTTCTTGTCCTATTTATAAATACTCTTAGAGTGCTATTGATATCTTTGTATGTAGACAATCAAGTTCCAATTTTGAACTCTGTAGCAACATAAAAAAGATGTTTAAAGTTGGCATTGCAAACAATTGAGGTGCACAAAAATTTAACTAAATTTCAAGAATTAAAGTTGACATTGCAAATAATTGAAATGCACAAAAAAGTTTATTAAAAGAAATAATTTTGAAGTTGACAAACAAAATAACACTAATTAAGCTTAAAAAAAAAAGTCTTTTTGAGTAAATTTAAGGTTTTCAAAAAATACCATTTAACAAAAACAAGCTCCATTAAAATTGAATTAACTTGCTTGTGAAAAACTATAGAAATATACATTGTTAAAGTATTTGATTGAAAAACTATTAAAAAATAATTCAATTAATTTAAGTAGTAAGAAAATTATACGTAAAATAAAAAGACTTATACCATATTTATAATATTAATTTTGAACAACTAAGAATATTAAATTAATAAATATCTTATTAAAATATAAATTTATTAACAAAATTAATTTACAAGTTTAGATGCTTTATTACAAACATAAAAAAAACTTAAAATAAAGCTATTTAAACGATTTACACTTTAATTTCTTACCAAAAATTATTAAAATAATCTGTAAATAAAACTTTATAAAGTAATAAAAGTTTTATATGTTTTCTAAAATTAAGGATTTTTATTTAAAATCTTGGACATGAAATGAAAAAAGGATCCAAATTGGTGTATTTTGATAATTTTATTGTTGTCTGAACCTTCATAGACCAATTTAAATTCAGTTATAAAATAATTAACTCTCAAAATTTCTTTTAAGGAAACACATTGAACCTAATTTTTTGTTTTTACTATTTTTACATGGTAAATGTTTCATTCACGGGAAAATTCATATTAAATTATTATACAACATTCTATATATATTCGAGGGTAAAGGTTGCACAGGTTCACTTCCATAGCTACTATAACCAATCACGTTGACAGGTGGGAGGCATGCACTTTTCAGGGTTAAATGAATTTACTGGATAGCTGTGATTTCTTTCTTCCTCATA
>VDFB02128201.1:0-13982 GCA_007258455.2 Sequoia sempervirens | reverse complement strand
AGCTATCTATTTATTTATTTGTTCATTCTTATAGTGCAAAACCTTTCTTTGGGTTATCTGAAATGTGTTGCCCATTGTATCCAGATTGATTTTAGTAAAAAATAATTATTTGAGTTACTTTCCACTTTGCAAAAGGGGAGATTTTAGTTGTTTTGCAGGCCTGCATGTCAATATCCTTATAGATAACCATGTGGGTGCTCCCAAGGCTGGAGAACGAGAATTTGGCTTTTAATTATGGAAATAGTGACTCCCACTCAATGGAAATTTAGTTACATGTTTTGGTGCCTGCTGGCTTTTGCATATGTTATTTAGGTTTTTAAATTTGTTTACATGTGAATTTAGATTTAAATATGGCTTAACTGCCTTTCAGGGTTTAATTGAGTTAAACTGTTAGTTTGAAAAAAAATTCAGTGTCAGCTGGATAATGGAATGCCCTATTATTGAAATTCACCTCAAGACATCACTGTTACTTCCTTTAATTTACATCAGCACTGCTACTTTTCAAAATAATTATTATTTGAATTAAGTAAATCATGGTAAATGAATTGGGCCTCTGCAATGGATTTCCTATTTCAAATATTTGATAGACATAATTTCTTAAATCGAGAAATGTATTACATCCAAATCTTGGTGTGGATTACCTTAACGCATGAGGCCAGGTGCAAGTTGTAGGTGAATCTGATGGAATGGCCTCTTGTCATGATGTCTAAGCCAATGGTTTTCCTATGAGGGGTGATTTATTGACTCCAATGAAAAGTTAATTTTGAATCTGAATACCTAAGGCTATCTAAATATGTCATTTGTTTTTGCTTTTAGTCTGTTTTGTCTTCTGTGAATATGATCATGGTCTCCTCTGCAGCGGTTAGTCATCTTTTCTGATTGATAGGGGAAAAATGAAAAATCAGCACATAGATCAGGGAAAAATAGCTATGCCTCGTCTGCAACTGTCACGATAAATATGAAATTGCCATGACACAAGTGTAACGGTTATCTTGTTTGTTTCTGGCAGAATTTGCACTGACACTACTATTTTCTCTTTTGCTTTTTTCTTAGGAACCTTTTTCAGCTGTGTTTGACTTCAAGGTGTCTGGATCACTGAAAACCATCTGAAACTTCTGTAGGCTTCTGTATAAAATTGTATGCTTCATTCTTCCCGAAAATCATCATGTTTGGAGTGTTTGAAAGTGGATTTAAGTTGCATACTTATTTTATTTTATTGTCTATGCGAATGGTGGCTTAGTAATTTGAACTGAACTTTCTTTTCATGTCATGAAAAGACATTCAGTTAAACTTACTAAGTCACTATTCGTATAGAATACAAAATATTCAAGTCAAGATCATGAAAAGATAGTCAGTTCAATTTACAAAGCCAATATTCTCATGGAATATAAAATATTCAGATCAATGCATCATTTGTGTTTTATATTTTGCTTGGCAAATCTTGGATGCCTAAGGTTTCTATAGAGATTAGATTCTGTATGTAGCATGCTCACATAATCGTTACACCACAACCTTGCCATGTATGGCTACATTAGTGAGGTGGAGGGAAATATGGCATGGTGGGGTTTAAATGTACGTTTGTAAATGAGATTAGTTGATTTATAAGTACATTAATTATAAAAAGAAATTTGGATATATGCCAAAGTTTGAATTCTAAGCTTATCACAGATAAATTTGAGGCTATCTTGAACATAGTGAGAAGTTTAACTTAGCTTAAAATTGATTTTAAATCTAATTACAAGAGCACCAGGAGCATTTGGCATTTGGGGTATTTAGAGCAGGCTTTTACAACCGTATCTTTTTCCTTATCCAATTATTATTATTATTTTTCCTTTGGACCTTTGCAATTGGAGTTAGTTCAGGAGACTAACATTGCTTGAATGTTGAAACATTGGTTCCCATTCGAGGAGGAAATGCTTCCTTGTTGAAAACAGTATTCTCACAATTCACTGAATCCACTGGAGGTTTTTTCTGATGATACTTTCTGGAGTGCCCTTTTCAAATTGTGTTCTCATATATGAACAGATTTGTCAGCACTTTTGTTAACAGTTTTGAACTTTTGGGCATACTTTCTCATTCTCTTTTTATCTTTGACCTTTTGGAAGCCACCTTCCTCTCTTCAGACTTCTTGCTTTGATGGAAAATATTCCTAATCAGTATGGGAAAATAATGGAGCTCTTTTAACAGTTTCATTCTGTTGATTCAAACTCTAGTAGTGTGTCCAAAAAATGTGCAATCATTACATTTGAAAGTTTTGTTGCAATATTTTAACAGTTGATGCCAAACTCATTATTTGTCTTTTAGGACTGTTTCTTCTCAAATGTGTTTGCTTATGTGGATGCTAATATATTGTAGTTGTTGGACTATGCTAAAATAGTCCTCTGTTTCTCCAGAAACATGGGCCTTCCTTGAGAACTTTCTGTTTGTCGTTAATCATACCAAAATAAATCTGTTGTCAAATGAAAACTCTGTTCCAGAAGAATTTGGGAACCTAAATTAGCTGTAGAAAATTAAAGCGAATTCCTATAAGATAGACAACCGATCACTGAAACTACAAAACTGAAACTTGAAACTTGAAACTCTGAAATTTCTAGAAGAAAAGAATCTAGATTATTTGAACAGGAAAAAGAAGGAAAAAACATCTGAAATAAAAACCAAATAGAACTATACGTAAAGGATCCAATTGTCCATAAGGAAGATTTCTTTTTCAAGAATACATGGAAATTAAATTAGGCCTAGTGGACTTTTGAGGTCAGTGTAGATGCTGTACTTGGCCATGGAATTTATTATTTACTCTTACACACACTGTGTGGAAAAATCAATTTCAAGGGCCTAATATGGTAAGGCCAAGTCATATGTATATTTACTTTTTATGAGTTGTCATTTTTTGTGTGTGGCATAATGTTAACTTTTTAACTCTACATTTATGTCAGTGTAGATGTTGCATTTGGCTTTGTTTTAGTCTCATATAGGGTATTCATAGAAATCAATTTAAAAGTCATACTGCTGTAAGACCAAAGCCTATTTATAGTGATCCTTTTATGTTTTTTGCATTTGGGACAAGCAAGTTGACATGGTAAACTTTGTTAAATTAACTTTTTATTCAGTATCCTGAGATTAATTCTTTCTAGGATGAAAATTTAGTTTAACTTGAGTACCTTGTAAAGTCTATTTGTTGTTGGGTATGAATGGTGTTGTATCTTCACAGCTGGAAACAACACATTGTCAGATACTATAGCACCACCCACTCTTGGACTTGCTTTGATCCCAAAGAAATTGAAGTGTTTGACGTTGAAGTATTTTTTGCCTGTATCTGGTGGCAACCTACAAGGTGGGTTCTTGAATGCTTATATGTTTATATCAGTAGCTGTTGCACTTCTTTCTATCTTGTTAATTTCTGCATTTATCTTGGTTAGTATTTGAATTACATAGAAAAATGAAATGTGATTTAACCTTAGCAAGCAGTTTGGCAATTTTGTTGTCTGAAAGAATGACACTTTGAATCAAGTATCAGCCCAATGATGACATTTAAATGCTTTCCTTTCCCAAATTTCATGTATGAGTCATAAATGCCAGGTTATAACAGATCCATCCATCTCATTGATCTTTTTGGGAGTACTCCATATGTGTTATTTTAAAGTCCACATTGAACAAGTTTTCTCAGTACAGTGGTAGATTTGTCTGGACACTGGACCACTATATCACTTACAGTTTCTAGTATTTTTTCAACTTCTAAATAATATAGATACTTACAATCTCAAGGCTCCCCATATATTCTATTTAAGTATCTATACAAGATACTAATATTCTGAATCAGAAATATATTATATCTTTCCTGCTGTGTTACTGGGTATATCCAGTATCCTGGACATATGCAGACAAAATTGGTGTGGGTATATTGGGTGTCTAGAACAACAATACTCTGAATGGGGAAGTCTGAAGTCATCCACAGCCGATGCTCAGTACATACCAAGAGCGTTACTGTCTATTGACACAAAAATATGAAAAGCCCTCCAAGAATCAAATTCTTCCCTTACAACGTAGCAAGATTGGCGCATGCATTTTCTCCTGATAATTAGCACATAGATCTCCGGCTGCAACAACCTGACACAAGTAATCCTGTTAAGGACAGGCATGATGTCGCAAGCAGACCAGCAAAATAACTCAAGGATTACATTCTTACCTGTGGCTTAAACTCTGAGCCAAGCATAACATTCAGGGAGTCGCTTACGAATTGTTCACTATATGCAGAAGCATTACATTATCAACATTTAAGACATCTGCTTGCATACCTGTGGCTCAAAATCTAGACCAAGCAAAATTATTGAGGCCTTGATATCTCTGTGAATGATCCGTTGCTGGCAGCATTTGTGAAGATAATGAAACCCTCATGCTGGGCCAATTGCCACTTTGTATCTGATTGGCCATTCCAGAAGTTCCCTTACCGACCATATCAACAAGGAATATCTCCATGTACGTGAATGACAACTACATGAACGATCATCATTCAAGAGGGCAATTACATTGTCAATTCTATATTATGAGCCGTCAAGGCATACAGCCATGCCTTACCTAAATAGTTTGTATTTTTATTGCTGTCTTTATTCGAAAAAGTTAGCTTGATGGGATTCTTTGGTTGCCATATAAGCAATTATTCAATCATATACTATTGTATAATAGTGAAAAATATGACATTGCATAACTATTGTTCATATTGTTATGATTGCTTACATCATCTAAATATGACTGTGCACAACTATTAACCAGTAAACTTGGAGAAAAATAGTTTTAGAATATTAAAATAAATATGAAATAAATATGGACATTACAAAATATGGTTAACAAAATTTAATTCTTGCATCCAATTGGTTGATGCTTGCCAAACTATTGAATCTAGATGAAAGCATAGGTATACGGCAGGAACTAATAATACACCAAGCAAAATTTTATCAGCTCATCACATTTAATATTTTGGGCCCACTACGAGCAACACAAAGCCTTCTTCAAAGATTTTAAAATGAAATCTCATCGGACTCTTTTTTGTTAAATGTTTTGCTTTTACTAAAAAACAAGTGAAAACCTTCGAAATATTTGCACTGGGCACATTAAAGTTATACCCAACATTGAAAACCTTCTGGGACCCACTGCCACATGTCACCTGCCCGCTATCTCATGGATTTTAACCTCCTTGCATCTTCAGATTGCGATTTGGTGGGGGACGGCTGGGATTTTCCTGCATTCAGCTTTCATCTTCAACCGTTGATTTCATTTCTGGCATCTTTGGTTTGCCCTAATTATTATTCATCGGTTGTTTGCTCTGCAACACGGGAGTCATGGTGGCTTCTTCATGTGAAAATCACTCTGCACATAGCCATCGAGTCTCTTTCATTCTCAAACAGCTTGAGCCCTTTAGCATTTGATGGACGTCCCATACTGCCTTGTCGTTCACTGGTTATCCCCTCCATGAAGCCTCCTAGCAAATCAACTACATTTGCCTGAGGGTTTCAAAAGCTTTTTCAACAAAACCATTTTGTGCGCCCTCAATTCATGGCTATGCCCCTTCAACAGACTTTGATATAATTTCCTTTTACATGCTGACTGCCCCATGTTCTATGGTGTTGCATTTGCTTAAATGTCTCTAAAACATTTTAACAGATCTATTTTATGTTAGTTTTGTGCATTGGCACCATTCTTTATGTTTTGATGGGTGCTCTCTACCCTCTAGCACGGTGGCATCTCAGTTTATGCAAACTGCATTTGTTTGAGAGTTTCTAAAGCATTTTCAACAGTGGCCACTTTGTTTGGCAAGCTGCGCCTTGGCTTTGCTCCCACATTGCCTTCGAGCTTCCCAACTCGTGCCTTCCTTGCTAGTCACATTCACTTGAAAGTTACTGAGGACCTTTCACAAATTTACCTTTGGAGTTTGCAACAAGCATAGCACTCCAAGTGCGCCGCCATCCATTGTGCTTTGATGGAAGTCCAAACCCTCATATGTGTTGCGCCCCTTATTCCATTTACTTCAAGTTACATTTGTTGGGAAGCTTCTAAAGCCTGGTCAACAAATCCATTTTGTATATATCTTGCATTTACCATGGCGCATGGGGGTTCTGCTTTGTTTATGCTTGAAGGTTTATAAGATTTTAATAATCATCGGCAGTGCGTGCATACCATGGCATTTGGCTCTCATCATATTCAATCTTGTATGTGTTCCCATTACTCCTTTTTGTATATCTGTATGGATAGTCTTTGTTTCTCTAGTTTCCACATTCTTACACGTTTATTTTACAACTATTATAAGTGGTTTATAGTTTCTATTAGTGTGTTTGAGGAGTTATTTGCTTTGATAACCAATTTACTTTACTAATAGAAAGAGAAGTATAGCCTCCATCATTATGGATAATTTGGATTTATGGTAAAGCATTTTAAGAAGATTCATTTTATTCTTGGGACTTGTGCACTAAACCTAGATGAATTGGGGAAATGAGACTTAAGAATTTATACTATATTTGAGATATATTATTAATTAGGTTTATTCTAAGTCAACACTAGGGGTCAATTATATTTGGTTCAATTTCGAAGGCATGGGATTTAGTTGAGAATTTTATTAAAGGGTGTGGAGGAATTTTTATACAAGAGAGATATGTTTACATGTTGAAATATCCATTTAGTGTTATTTAAAATATAAAGATAAAACCTTATATCTTAGAAAAGGATCCTCTACAAAATTATGGGCCTCCTATAGCATTCATAATTTGAGAAATTTGGGTGAGAATGACCTTCTCCATTGGGATCACATAAGAGATCAATACTAACTCCTAAACTTACAAGAGAACTCACACATTGACTTAAAAAAAACTATTAGAAACACCTCTATTGAAATGAAAATTTGTAGAATTGATGACATCTAGAAAAAATTAAAATGGTTTGTAGAATGCAAATTTTTTATATCTTCTTTAAAAATATATATATACTCACTTTGCATAACCAAATGACATGATCAATGAACATATTTAATTGTGTAGTGTCCTAATGTAATCAACTATAGAGTACAACTTTCCTATTTAGAATCTAAGTAAGCTTTTCCTTATATGATTGTTTCTTTGTATCTTTTTTGTCTAATATCAAAAAGTATTTGATACATGATAAAATAAAATATACCTTTCACTTATATTTGTATTATTCTTTTGCACCATCTCTTTGAAATTTTTTGCTTCATATTTCAGAATCTTTTGTTGAAAATAAAATTGATATTTTATTTGTCTCTATTTCAATTTATGTTAAGCTTTCTAAATTACTTGTTAGAATCTGGATAGTTTTAAAACTAAAATTATATGGTTCAAATAAGGAAGTATTTGAAACAAAGGAAAAAAAGGAAGTCATTGATTCTCCAACAAAGTCATCCTTTGGTTGGAACAACTAAAACCCCATGTATTGATTGCAGTCCATAACGCTAGCGGCAAAGGCAAAGGCAAAGCTGAAGCTGTAAGTACAGATGGATAGATAATGATAATAACAATACATCCCTTGTATAAGGGGTAAAAACAAATCCGGAGATCCCTTGTAGATAATGACAAGCCATGTAAGTACGGATGCTACGTTGAATAGCTTTATCTATAAATTAATGAGAGGAGAAGCAATTGTACTGAGAAATAGTAATGGCTGAACTAGTATTTACTGGGCTTTTGGCGCTGCTGTTATGTGCATGTCTATGTGAGGGTAAAGGGGCGGCGAATAGGCAAAGTGGATCGTACGTTCCAGGGAAAATTCTACCTTCCGAGAAAGATTTGCTTGAGTTTCCTCTTAACTTAGAGTATTTGGAGGCTGAGTTCTTTCTTTTTGGGTCTCTTGGCTATGGGCTAGATAAAGCTGCACCACAGCTGCCAGAAGGCGGACCTGCGCCCTTGGGAGCCAAGAAAGCTAAGCTCGACCCTGTCACCTACAATATAATTCTTGAATTCGCTTACCAGGAAATTGGTCACCTAAGGTGAGCCTGTATATACCATAGAATTGGTTTTTTTTAATGTGGCAAGGGTGTCCCTGCGACCCAGCAGCCCATATCTTGAATATTTGGGATGAGACTAGCCTCTGCAGATGAACGCCATATAGAATTATTTTTTTAATCTCAACAATATATTAAAGTTTTAAGCTTTTGGAAGAGTTTCTAAATAGTTTTAGGTCATATAATAGGACTGAAGAAAAAGAAAATATTGTGCAGTTTCTTCACAAAATTGTTACAAATATGCTGATAGTTTCTATATTATTGGCTTGTGATGCAAATGCAGGGCCATCAAGGCAACCGTAAAGGGTTTTCCTCGACCTCAATTGGATCTGAGTGCTAAAGTATTTGCCAATGCTGTGGATGCTGCATTCGAGACCAAGTTGAATCCTCCATTCGATCCTTATGCCAACTCTGTCAATTATCTGCTTGCCAGTTATCTGATTCCTTATGTTGGACTCACTGGCTATGTTGGCACCAATCCTAACCTCCACTCTAAAACTGCAAAGCGAGTGAGTAGCTCTAACAACACAACCCACCAAACCAATCTTTTTCTATAACCTATATAATATCATATATTTTACTGTTTTAGCATTTGATTTCGCATTCAGGCATATATTACTACTAAATTGAGTGCTCTCTGTCTGTCTTGCAATGCATTAGCTTATAGCAGGGCTTCTTGGAGTGGAATCCGGGCAGGATGCAGTGATACGTGCGTTGTTATTCGAGAAGTGGAATAACAAGGTGAAGCCATATCCATATACAGTAGCAGAATTCACAGACAAGCTTTCCACGCTCAGAAACAAGCTGGGACACACTTCAAATGTGGACGAAGGTCTGGTGGTTAAAAAATGGGAAGGAGCTGAAGGAAAAGTGACAGGCAACATTCTTGCAGGTGATGAGCGCTCGTTGGCATATGCACGAACCCCTGCTCAAATCCTGAGGATTGTTTACTCCTCTGGCAATGAGTCGGCACCCGGAGGAATCTTCCCTCATGGTGGGAATGGAAAGATTGCTCGCTCCTACCTCAAATGATCACATTCATCACTATCTGTTTTACAAAAAATAAATGCACTTCTTTTTTCACCCTTGACAATAAACTCAGTGTATTCCCCACAAAAACAACCTTCCATTCTTGACTGCTACAAGTAATAATAATGGTGGACTTTGAGACTATTGTTTGTTTGAAGATTGTGGTACAGTCGCAGATTGGTTGTTTTCCAATGACCCATTCCTAGATATCTATGGGTCTCTCAACGCCCAAAATTTTACTTTAGTAAAAATAAAAAAATTGAAGAGTTAAAAAGTTTTAGATTGTATTGTTCATGTTATAATTTGTCATGCCTTATTTTTTCTAAATCCATACCAAATCCATCTACAGTTTTCAATGTTGGGATTAAGGTGTCTCAATTTTAGATTCTCCACATGGTGAATTATTTTTAATTAATTGTTGCAAAATTATTTTTTATCCTAAATTATTAACTTCTTAAGTTGTCATTCATCTTTGTGGGACCTCTTTGTGAGGAGGCACCCTACATGGCAAGTGATGAGACGACATACTACCTATTTTTTAGGAAGTTGGAACTCACTTGGAAGATGCTATATTTTGGGGAGATCTTGTCATATATTTCCATTTCAAAGTGGAAATTGATTTGACAATTTCCTTTGTTGACTATCTTGGTTTGCAAATTCTATTATGGATTGGAGTTGTATTTTAGAAGTTGGCATTTATGGTGGAGTTCACGTTTATTAAGTGGTGTGAGGCAAAGAAAGCACCTATTCTTGGTTATTTCAGTTTCTATGTTGAACTTACATTGTATTTGGCAAGATGACCATTAGAGATGAGATAGATGTTGTTGCTTTTGGAAGTTGCTATGTGCAACGTTTTATGGATTAGCAAGTTATTGTTTTTTGAGACAACTTACCTTTTGAGCTTTGAAGTTGGTTTAGGAAACCATGGGAGCCTACCTTTTCATGTTGAGCTCTATTTATATGTTGGTGCCTTAGCATGTTTTATATGACAAGTTGAAGATTTCCAGAGATGTCGATATGCTGTCAGAGTTATTCTAGAATCTTGTAATAGTGTGAAAACTCTTGAAGAGCATAGCTATAAGATTGTATTTTAACTATTGTTGTTATTGATTAATACAATTGAGTTGAGTGTTTGGAGTGTGGGTTTTTTTCCAGAAGGGTTTTTCCACATATATGTTGTGTTATGAGTTTATTCTATTTTAAATATTTGTTTATGTGTTTTTAGATGTGCATCTGAATATATAAATGTTAATTGGTTTAGAATTATTTGCAACTCTCTCCTAATAGATTTAGTGTAGGAAATTGTTTATGCCACCTGCTTTTCCTTTCATTTAAGACAACAACAAAGGAATTCCAGCTCAAAATAAATTTAACTATGTAGATCATAATCCTAGAAAGTGGATATAGATTATACCTCTCATGATTAATGATATGATTGTAATTAGATCTTGATTAATGCATTCAACATGTAGAGAAAAAATGTTTAAAAGATAACTCAGTTAAGTAGATGATGAACATAAAAAATTAAGTCTTGTGATGAAAACAATATTTTTTTAATTAATTTTTAAATTTACATTATAATTTAATTGTAAGGCATAATATGTCATGTAAATTGTCTATTTTATGGAACATTAATAAAATGATAAATTAATGAAAATATTCTACTTTCTAACTTTCATTTTGACATTTCTCTATTTTGTTCATTATAGCACCGAAACAATTTAACCTCAGAATATGTCCTAATTTATAACTATTGGCTTAGAAACCTTGTCAAACCATGGAAATGACATCAATTCTATGCTATTACTCATATTTATGAACTTTATAGTTCAAGCTATCTATATCATGACACATCCTTGGTTGCAAATGTATTCTTTGAAGATTCATTCAAAATGACCTTGCTTGCATATCCCTACCTTGAAATTAGAGGCTTCATAGTTTTGTACAAGTGTTTACAACAAATATTCCCAATCTCTCATTAAACCAACATTAGCTTTAAATATCAATTCAAACTAGTTTATTTAATCATTAACAAGTACAAACATAGGCATCTATGTCACATATAAAGTATTCAATACCACATGTGGCTTCATACAATGCTAGGTATAGTGTAAGCTCAATTCTAAACTCATAATATGCTAGTTACAATGTCACATATTCTACTAATGCAGATACATTCATCCATCCATTTTTCCTTTGAAGCATATCCTTATATATACATTATCCAAATAGATCATACTTATAACATCTTGGTATTATTCTCTCATAGTTTCAACTACAACCCATATGGTAAAGCCATATAATGGTTAGGTCAATCCAACCATATGAATTTGCAAGTAGTATTAAGATACTCACAACTTGAACTTTATGGGTGTGGGATTTAATACTAAAACAACCATCTCATTGAATAAGATCAAAAAATAATACATTGGAAATCTTGATCATGTAAATTCATAGTTCCACTACCTTCAATTTTATTAAATATCCCTTCTTCACTCTCACCTGACTTTCTATCATTTTTTACTATTTATATATTGTATTAACTAATTATTTCATAGCTTCATTTGCTTAATACTTTACTATTTACTTTATCTTGTAACCAATTTATTCTTACCTCATCTATTCTAACTAAGTACTATAAAACATAGCCATGCATTGTACCACTTGTAGACACCTAAAATTGATTATTGTATTATCCAACTATTTCCTCTATAATAATTGAATACAATGATGATTATTTAATTAATTTTTATTTTCATCCCCTATTAAGTAAATAATATTATAATTTTAATTAATAAAATCACTGTTCATGTGCACTCATTTATTTACCTAAATCGTTTAATCGTTCCTCTCCTATAGTTCACCTTAAGTAAATAAATCCAAATATTTATTTACCTAAGTCCTATATCTCTTTCCCAAATTTAAGTGAGCTAATCCACTTAGTCCTCTAATTCCCAACCTGCACAACCTAATCCTAGTAAAAACCCCCCTCAAATCATGCACGTCCCCACATGCATACAAAAGTATGGCCTTTTGCACACAAGGCATGGACCTTTCTACATGGGTAAACAAACAAATATGGGGGACCAAAAAGTGGTCACCCGCTTTTTGGCCCTTTATAGAGCATCACACCAACATGTTTAGCTATGTTTACTTAAAACAAAAAAACCTCATTTCATAACTTCATTTTTATCTTTGCCCCTCAACCAAACCTATGGTTTGCAACTCTAATGAAGCACACTCATGTTGTAAGATACGCCTTTCATTGAATCACTTCTTGTCCACCAAATCACTATCAAAATGCTACCATGACATCATCAAGGTGGAAGAGGTAATTTTTTTACTTTTTAGTGTGAGAATCCAATTAAATAGATAGATTTAATTGTTTTGTGAGTGGATTTTGTTTAATTTCTAGGAGTTTATAATGCACCACCAATTGATAAAAACCTTGATTCAACTCCTCATCAACACACTACTAAAGAATAATCACAACAAACCCCTCCTTGAATGCCTCAATATCCTTTAGCAATGCAAGAAAACACATTAGGTTAAATAGAAAAAAATAATAGAGAACTTTGTTGGAACACACCTATCTATTGAGAGGGGGTGAATTAGTAGATTAATTAAAACGTTGTCTATTAACCATTAAGCAGATTAACTAAACAAGCATAGAGATAAACACACACACAAATGCACATAACACTAGATATATGTGAAAAACCCTATAGATATGGGAAAAACAATGGTGAGAATAGCTACTAGGATCTATTAGGGTTCAAGTAGATTGGAGCAATAAACATTAACAATTATATGCAGATTAAATAAGCCAAAAATAACAATGAAGAATAACACAAAAGAGATCAACCCAGAATTTTAAGGTGGTTAATCCAATATGGGCTACATCCATAGAAACTCAGTCATCCAATGATTTTATTATCCAATGCAAAATAGATTACAATCTCGTGAATACCATACTATAACATACATCCTAGTTGCTTATACAAGATTTTTGGAATCTTCTAGAATTAGGGTTTTACAAAGGGGGTGCATGAAGTTGGGTACCAATTTTCTGGCCACTTATGAATTTTTAAAAAATGCGCGTTATAATGCGTGCACGTTATTTCACGTTAAAAACAAAGAAAAAAGTGAAATTATTTGCCTTGGAATACTAACCCAAAGGCTTGGAGGGCATTCCCAACAAGGCCAGAGACGTGTTTTTGCAAATTCTACAATTTTTCACATAATCGGGTTCGTGCTCACCATCAAGATTGCATCTAGTTTAATATTGACAAAATAAAAAACATGGGTAATGTTAGGTTCTCTCTTAGCTATCCAACGATGTAATTTTTTTCACTTTTTGACAATGTTAAGCCTTTCATCCATAATTTCTTTTTGTTTGTATGTCTATTTTTTTTTCCAAAAAGCGGTGTTTAGTGTTTTTTTTTGGTTATAAATTAACCGTTCATCAAATTTTCAAATAAAATTACAAGTTTTAGAAACTAGACTCATTCTACAAATTTAAAAAATGAAAAATCGTTATTTTCAAAAAATTTGTTTTGGGAGTCTGACCAAAATTATGCTTTTCAGGAAGTGCCCACTTAGAAAATTAGTAAAAAATCAAATAATTCATTAAAAAGTTATCAGAAAAATCGTGCATCAACTAGATACTATTAGCTAACTTTTGAAAGTTGCGATTTTAAAAATACTACAAAAATGTTCACCATGCTAGGTTCGTACAAGTCTTGCTATGTTATGTTTTTCTGACAAAAACAAAATCAATTTGTGTACATCTCTCTTTTGAATGCCTTAATCTCAACCATTTTCAAAATAAATTAGTAGTTTAGAAAGTATACTCAGAGCACTTCGATCCTTGTTTTTGTTCCATCTCAAAATTTTGAGTGTAACTATCCTCAATTTCATGTCCAAGGTCAGCATTTCCTGATTTTAGAAAAAA
>VDFB02128200.1:0-25398 GCA_007258455.2 Sequoia sempervirens | reverse complement strand
TTTAGCTTAAGTAGATGAGAATAAATTAGACTAATAATTAATTAAAAATTAGACTATTAATTAATTAAAAATTAGACTATTAATTAATTATTAGCTAATGCATGATTACTCTAACACCCCCTTAAGATGAACTTGGGGAGTACCTATAAATCTTTAAAAAGAGAATGCATGATGGGTCCCAACAAACAAGGCCTGGTGAAGTACCCATGTACAAACAAAAGATCTCTCAAAACTGGAGAAAAGGAGAAAACCACATGGGGAAATTTCCTCTCCAAAAAAAAGGAAGGCAAATGAAGGACTAAAGAAGCCTCCAAATCAAGGTGAAGGACTAAGAATCCTCCAACCAAAACAATGTCCCAAAAAAGAGGAACATGAAGAACATCACTAAAGCAGGAAGAAGTTGTAGACAACTATTGAAATATGACTGATATAGTGTTGAAATGAATAACCTCCAAAAACAGGAATGCAAGAGTGTCCATATGGTAAATGCTCCATCTCACCAAAATACATGGGTAACCAATTGTTGTTGTACACTACATCCACCTAGTACATAGGAACAAGAACTAGATACATAGATCAATCCAAAAATGAAATCAAGGAAGCATAAGCACCAACAATAGAAACCCCCCCATAATGCGAACAAGAGAGAGCCAAGACAAGTACACTAAAACTGTGTGAAACCAAGAAGTGCATGTAAGAGAAACAACCTACAAATAAAAGGGTGTGAAAACTAAGGCACACACGCATGAGGCAAGAATCACTAAGATTCATTATTGTCATAGAAGGGACACTCACTTGAAAAATGTGTGATAGCAAATCAAAGGCAATCATCAACCTCCCAAGGCATTTTATATCATAGTGCGAGTATAAAAGGCACAACAAGATGTACAAAATCCCCAAAAAGTATACACCAGAATGGCACTTAATCTCAGTGTGTCTACTACAAAACATGTCTACAATGCCCAAATAGGACAAAAAACTAGAAATACATGTAAAATAGCAAAACACAAGTCATTCCATGCAAACAAAAATTTTCCAATAGCTAAAACATCTAAGTAATGCACTAGAGTGTGAAAACACAAAAAATTGAATAAAATGTACTTAGATAAAATTTTATAAAATGGCATGGATGGTTGTGAAGAGCTCTGAAAGACCATCACAATGCCGCTAGAATCGCAAAGCCTAAGAAACTAGTCAAAAGTTATGAGTTTGAGACTAAAAACATCACCTCTAACTTCAACAGGATGTAGAATGCACTAGCAACAAAAAAAAATGATGAGACCCACACCACTGGAAAATTGACAGAACTAACTCTCTAACGATATCTTGTTTTCCCAATTTTGATATCATACACCCAAGTTATGGCCAAAAGAAGAAAAAAACTCCTTTAGGGCCAAAGGGGGCTTAAGGGGCCCTACCCATGCTGTTGTACCACTAGCAACATGCTAACGTCAGCATGACGTTAGTAGGAATATTCTCCTATGCCAGAAAAAAATCTGACCCCTTGCATAAAAATTGACAATGGAATATGTTCAAATTTTTCAGAATACTCCTTGTATGGTTAGTGTCGAAAAATTGGCCCAAAAAAACTACAAAGCGCCAAAAAATTTTGGTTGTCAAGGAAGCCCATTTGACGGTGTCAAAATATTGTGGAGCCATCAGGCAACATAGGAAGCACGGTCAATGTTGAAAAGCGTCGAACGACTTCGTAGGGGTCATCAGTTGGGGAATAAAACCCTACTAACAAGGGACAAGGAGCTCATAGACCTATGAGGTAGGTACCTACGGGCATAGTTGGAAAACTCGCCTAAAACTCGCAAGTTTTTGAAAAACTCACGAGTTTTTTTTCCAAACGAGTAATAACAAGAAGAACTCGCAAAAAACAACTCGCTGACTTTTGTGAAAAACTCGCCGACTTTTTGGCGAGTTTTTCACAAAAAGTCAGCGAGTTTTTAAAAAAAACTCGTGCGATCAGACTATGAAGTCCGCCGGCGGCTAAAAGGTCATTGCATTTCTTTTTTTGAGTTTCTTTCACTCTTGGCAGAGCAAAAACAGAGTTTAGAGCATTTTGCATCATTTTTTAGTGATTTTACGTTGAGGAGACGAGATTTGAAGGAGGATTTCATCGGATTTCAAAGGCAAATTGGATTTCCAGGTAGGTTTTCTGATTTTGCTTGTTCTTTCTTTTTTATTTATTTTTTCTTCATTTTTGTTGATTATATGTTTAAAAAACATCATGAATGAATTGTAAAATAGATTTAAATACATTTATATTGTTGAAAAGAAGATTTAGATTCATCAAAACAAGAATTTGTGACAATTTTTTCTGATTTTTTCTCATATTTTGCTGATTTTTCATTTTTTTGAAATTTTCTTCAAACCCTAGTTTGTTTTTTTTAATTTGATTCTTCTTGTTTGTTGAAAACATGTTTAAAATCATATATTAGCTTAATTTGTTTCTAATTTAAAGTAATTTTCTATTTTTTACATTTTTTTGTAACCCTAGTTTATTAATTTCTTTTTTTAATCCAATTTTTTTGATGAAAATGATTAGAATCTTAGATTAGTAATCTATATTGATTTAATCTATATGTTTAGAATCTTAGATTACTAATTTAAAGTAATCTATGTTGATTTAATCTAATTTAGCTTGTTTTAAAATTTTCTATAAAAAAACTAACAAGTTGTGCTTTCACTTTTGTGTGTGTACTTGTAGGTTAATTGATAATGGCTTTTGAATCCGCTTCTACCCCTACCTCAGCCCCATCCATGCCTACGAGTGGGGAATATGTAGGCACTCGTCCAGCAGGAGCTAGAGATCCTGCTTGGAAATATGCATATGAAGGACCAGAACCTGGAACAGTGTATTGCATTAGGTGTAAAATTGTATACAGTAGAGGCATCAATCGCCTCAAATACCACCTTGCAGGCATCCCTAGACGTGATGCTAAGAAGTGCATAAACACCAATGAGGAAATAAAAAGACAAATGAATGCAATACTTTCCGCTGTAGAAGAAAAAAAAGGTGCAAAGAGCGAAGGCAAAAGAGGCAATGCAAGCTGCCATAGCTTTTTCTCAAGGTGTTGCAATCAACCTTGAGTCACTGTCAGATGATGATGATATAGCAGCCGACATAGTGGGATCTCTTCATGGTCCACGTGTGCAAAGGCAACCGCTCCAACCCGCCACCACCTCCATCCCTTCGAGTACCTCTAGTAGAGTACCAGGGTCAAGATCAACACCTACAGGCACAACCACGAGTTCACGCATTGGTGATTTTTTTGTGCCTAGAAACACACCTGGTGCACAACCTTCTTTAGAGGCAACTGGGTGGAATAAGGAGGTGCATGAGCATGTAGATATTGCTTGTGCCGATTTTTGGTACTTCAACAACATCCCTTTCAATGTGGCAAGCTCACCTTACTGGCAAAATTTGGTGACCGCATTGACAATTGCAGGGAAAGGCTACAAGGCACCTTCGCACAAAGACTTGAGTGGGAGGTTAGTTTATATTCTTTAAGTTTAATTTATGTTTTTTAAGTTTAATTTATGATTAATTTAAGCTATTTTTTTGTTTACAAATTAAAACTGTGTACTTAATTTCACTTTGTACTTGTAGGTTGCTTTCTAATGCAACTGAAAGGGCAAGGGCAGCAATAGAAGAACAAAGAGAAGAATGGAAAAAATATGGCTGCACTATACTTTCTGATGGGTGGACGGATGGAAAAAACCGTACCATCATTAATTTTTTGGTTTCTTGCAAAAATGAGGTGGTGTTCTTGAAATCCGTGGATGCCTCCAGCATAGTAAAAAATGCAGAAAATTTGGCTAGAATGTTGGAGCAAGTGTGCATGGAGGTTGGGCTTGAAAATGTGGTGCAAATCGTAACTGACAATGCAGCAGCATATGTGGCAGCAGGAAGAATCCTCCAAGATAAACACCACACAATTTTTTGGACACCATGTGCTGCCCATGTCCTTGACCTTCTTTTGGAGGACATAGGCAAATTAGATTGGGTCACACCGATTGTAGAGGATGGAAGGAGGATCACTAAATATATCTACAATCACCCTTGGGTTCTCAGCTTGATGAGGGAGCACACCAAAGGGAGAGAATTGGTGAGACCTGGTGTGACAAGGTTTGCAACGGTTTTCTTAACGTTGCAAAGCATTCTTGGTGCTTTGACGGCTTTGAAACAAATGTTTGTGAGTCAAGCATGGGTAGACTCACCTTATTCGAAGAAGCCAGAAGGAGAAAGAGTTCAAAACATTGTCTTCGAGCCCCTCTTTGCACAAAGAGCAACAGAGATTGTGAAGGTAACTTCAAAACTTTGAGTTTGAATCTAAATTCAAATTAAACATTTTTCTTGAAGTTAATGTCTTTCATTGTAAATTTGTAAATTACTAAATTGTAACTCTAATCTTTTTTTGCATTTTTAAATTTATATTGTAGGTGTCAGAGCCCTTGGTTAGAGTGCTTCGCTTGGTGGATGGGGATCAAACCCCAATGGCGTATCTTTATGAGGCCATGGATAGGGCCAAGGAGGCTATTAAAAGTTATTATAAGGGGGACAGCCTCAAATTTGATCCCATTTGGGAGATTATCGATAGGAGGTGGAACAATCAACTCCACCAACCTATCCATGCAGCAGGGTACTTCTTGAACCCCCGTTTCATCCACTCAGGCACCTATTCAGATCCTACTGGAGAGGTTATGGAGGGCCTCACTACTTGCATTCAGCGGATGACATCCACACCTGATGAGGCAGATTGCATTGTTAATGAATTGCAGAGTTATAGAGAGAAAAGGGGTGCACTCTTCTCTTCAGACCTGGCAAAGAGAGCAGTATCTAGGCTGCCACCAGGTATAAAATTTGAAATTTACAAGTTACAAAAATGAAAAATTGATAATTACAAGTTACAAGTTACAATTTTCTAACTCTTTTTTTGTTTTTTTTGTAGATGTTTGGTGGACACATTGGGGTGGAAAAACCCCAAATCTTCAAAAATTTGCCCTCCGTGTCTTGAGCCAGCCTTGTAGTTCTTCCAATTGTGAGCGCAATTGGAGTTTGTTTGAGGCTATCCACACAAAAAAGAGGAACAAACTTGCTCAAAAACGCCTCAATGACCTTGTTTATGTGCAATATAATCTTCGATTGCGCAGAAGAAAGGTAGAAGAAATATCATATGATGATCCAATTGATTTGGATGAGATAGATCCATACAGTGATTGGACAGGGCGAGGGGAGCAGCCTCCATTGTTTACTGAGGATGAGATTTATGATTTAGAGCGACAGGCAATGGAGGAGGGTGGATTTGCATTCTCATTGGACGACCTTGAGGATGACCCTGAGGAGGAGTCATTGCCAGTGCCACCACCAGCAGCTGCAGGAGGATCTACATCCAGGATGGAGGTTGAGGAGCCACAGGCACAGCAGGAGCAGACTCCTACGATTAGACCCTCTTCCGGTCCCTTACTGAGATCTAGACATGGGAAGAGGAAGATGTGATTCATGTGAATTTGTAAAAACTGAAATATATTAATGTTTATGTAGTATTTACTTTCAGTTTTACAAAAACAATTTGCTATTTTCATTTTGTTTCAGACTATTATCATATCAACGCATTGAGCACTCAGCATTCCACATGAGGATGCCATTTTGTATCCAATTTTCTTTCATATCAATCAAATACTGCTTGTTTCTTATATGTACTCATTTATTGACTCATTGGATGCATCTTATCTTTGAATTTTGCAAAAAAAATGCGTTTTTAGTGAAGTTTAAGCAATTTTTTAATTTCCCGAGTTTTTTGCCGAGTTTTTGCCGAGCCGAGTTTTTCGGGCTTACCAAGTACTTGCAATTGGCGAGTTTTCCAACTATGCCTATGGGTACCCTAAATTTAATCTGCCACACCCTCAAAAATAAATCTGCTACTTTTTGAAAAATCCTACACTTTTTAAATTTTATTTTTATTTTTATAAAAAACTTTTTAAAAAACAATAATTTTTTAGAAAATTGCTTCTTTTTTTGTGAAAAAATAGTTGTACAGGGGGCCATATGGCCCCTATATAAAGAAAATTGCGTCATAAACACCCAATAGAGAAATAGGGCAAATTTATAGTCAAAATTCATCGAATTAGCGTCCTAAATCCAACAATGAGGTCTTTTTCGTGCCAAAATACACCTAAAAATTGCCCACCTCCAAAAATTGCAAAAAAATAATGGAGAATCCATATCTGAAGCCTGTAACCCTTGTTGAAAAAAAACCTCATAAATCAAGAAAGGGTTCGTTGAATCCACACTCTGATACCATGTTAGAATTGTGAAAACACGAGCCACAAGATCAAACAACAAACAAAGACACCTTCCACGCAAGAGAGCTGCAAACAATATATGCAATATTCCTCAACAAGAAAAAGCTACAGAATTCAAGAGGGGGTTTACTGAATCCACGCTCCAGATGATACCATGTTAGAATTGTGAAAAACACAAGCCGCGAGATCAAACAACAAACAAAGACACCTTCCATGAAAGAGAGTTGCAAACAATAATATGCAATATTCCTCAACAAGAAAAAGCTACATAATTCAAAAGATAATACAATGAGGGTTGAGTGCTCTATAGGAGCAACCCTAAATGATAAAAGGATTAGATCGTGACAAGTGTCAACATCTCATGCAATGAGATAGAATGATCTAATAATAGCTCTCTAGTTAACATAGAAAATCACTCCTAAGTTTAGATTAAGTGCATGAGAATAAATTAGACTAAAAATTAATTAATTAATAGCTAATACATGATTACTCTAACATATAATCCTTGACTGATCTTGTTTGATGAAGTTTGGCTAGCTAGTTGAAGCTGCCTGTCACACTATTGTTATACTGTGATTGGAGCTCCTTTGTAAAAATTGACCACAAGACAATGAGACCCTTTTTTGACGATGAGTATAAAGCCATCAATACCAAATGAATTGATCTGGTTCTAGATATAGGGAAGCCAATATGACTTTTTGTCCACTTGGGACTTGATGTACATCAAAAAAATCTCCATTTGGTTTATTCATGTTAGTGGATCCTTGCCATCAAAATTGTTATATCCACCTTTGGCATCAAGTTCCTAGATCTCGTATGAGTATTAACATTTGGATCAAGAGTAGATAACATGGATGATCACCTTGGTTTCTTGAGACATCCTTTCTTGGGCACTTATATAAGCATTTAACATGCTTTGTATGTCTAATATATCACCTCCTAGGGCACTCATCTTCATCTTCATTGATGAAATTTCTTCCTTGATGTTGTTGATTTCCTCATTGGCAATAATATCCTCTATTATTACCCCATTCTTATCAAGATATTTTCTTGATGTGACAACATTCTTTTTACCTCCTATTTGAGGCCCCATCATGATGGAAACCAATAATTTTGCAATAAATCACACAAATGAAATCTAAATTCTCTAAAAAATTTACTATAACTTACTAGGGCCAAAATACCAATTACCTAAAAAAAATCCAAGAAAATAGCAAATTTGCAGCCTTGAGAGCAAATTTGTTGAAAACCCTAATTTTACAATAAATCGCTCAATTCTACTCTAATTCTTTTGAAATCTGGATTATAGTTTCTTAAATATGTTCTTCAAAAACCATTTAAAAATTAAAATAAAAAATCACCAAAACCTAGGAGATGTGTTTCACAAAATGACCTCCAAAACAGAAAAAAAGATGTCTTGTCGTCATGGTGCCAAGATCATGCTCTAATACCACTTGTTATAAAATAACTTGCACAATAGAATAATATAATCAAAAATATGTTGCAAATACTTGATAATAACTAAGAATAACAAGCCACTTCGAGGGGGAAAACCTCCAAATATCTCCAATGAGAACACAAATCGCAATATGATGATGAAATTATACTCACTACCTCCTATATATACCTTATTTATACCTAGGATATCACTCGAGCTGACTTAGATAGCCCTATATAAGCCTTAGGCTGACCTAAATAACTAAATAACAATATAATAGTGATAATATGACTTAATTAAGAGTTAAGATAGCCACAGGCCGACTATTCATAACCCTATGTACACTACTATTAAGGGCGTAGCATATAGGGTTTCTTGAATAATGCAATAGTAGGTGACTACCCAAAGTCACCTCACCCTAATCTCAACATAGAAATGGCCATGTGCTCAAGAAAATTAATATGCCTACAAGTCTCGCATGAGACAAGTATCAATAAAAGAAAATTTGAGATCTATACACATTCATCTATCTAAAATATATTTATACCTTCTTATCACTCGTTTAAAACAAATTGCATTGTACCAATTCAATTTAATTAACTAGATTAGTAATAGACTTATGCCCTAGATTGGCAATAGGAAATGTTATATTTATCAATTCTGCATAAATATGTAAATTTCTATGTGAGATTATATTATTCACTCCCACTAAATTAAAACATTTGATTGTATTTATTTAGAATAATTTAATTTATATTTTCATTTTTTCTCATTATTTGAATTAACACTAAACAAGAACTAAGTATGCTTACCTAGACCAAAAAGGGATTTTATTCTTAATGCAAGTAATTAACAATCAAAGATAACAATAATCATGAAACCAGAAAACTAACACCATGGTTTGTGAATAATTTGGGGATTTTAGTAATATTGAAAAGCATAACACAAATGCTTCTCTAGTAAGGCACAATAAGCTTTTGCTAATTCTCAAACACTAGTTAAGGATTTTAGTAATATTGAAAAGCATAACACAAATGCTTCTACAGTAAGGTATTGTAAGCATTTGCTAATTCTCAAGCACTAGGAAGGATTTTTGTATTACTAAATAACATGGTACAAATGCTTCATTAGAAGGCGTTATAAGCTTTTGCAAAATCTCTAAGCATTGGGTATAAGGTTAATCCTCACTAGTGGACCATTTTGCACAATCTTCTTCCAACGAATTGTTTGTGTTGAATTTATAAAAGAATTGAGTGCAAAGCAAGGAGCTTGGTAAGATGAATCATATCACACTCCAACAAAGTAATTTTGCAATCTTCTAAAGATCGATGAATCCTGATAATGAAACACACATGTTCCACAAGAAGTTTAAAAAACCCACATTTCACAAAATCATGGGAAGATTATAAAATATAATCCAAATAGGGACACGTGAAAAAAAGTATAGCCATTAAATTAAAAAAGGGGTGTCATAAATATATGAAGGGGTACCCCATTCTTCCCAAAAAAAAATGAAAGGATTGTGAGTCCACACAAACTCCCAATCCACCTAGAAGTAAAACATAACTACACAGAAACATTTGGAGACAATAGAGATAGATGGATCAATGATTAAGGGTCAAGATTCCTTGATCCATTTGTAGATCTCCGATAAGGACAAGCTCATACCCCTGAAATGGTAAATGGTTGATTTCTAAGTTGTCAACAATTGATTGAGCTTATTTGAAAGATAAGTTCTAGAGAGAAATGGGAGAATGAAATAGGTATATATTCAAAAGGAGGAAAGAATTGATAACTACTTAGACAAGTCCAGACCCTGTCAAGCACTCTCAAAAAGGCAAATCTATGGGAGTGTGGTGAGACAAGAGAACAAGCTCATTGGCCTACCCTAGACATGCATATTCAAGAGAAAAAAGATGCCTTCCCAATAAGGATGTGGATGAGAGGAATAATAGAGCTACCTGACTATAACGAAATGTTTTTGCTAAAATTCTTGCAAATATGAAAGGGGTTTGTAGGATTTTTAAAACCTAAAAAATTATCCCTCACCGCTAGCTCAACCTCCTTCATAATAGCAAGAACAAAAACTCCTTCAATTGAATGTAATCCTAGCTTAATATTTTTGCAATTGTTGATTTACACACCTATTGTCTTGTTACGCCAAGCTGTAGGTGCCAAAAAAAACCCTTGCAAAGGTCATGATTCTTTTACTTAAGTCAACTTTATTCTCCTTCTCTCACACATATTCACCATTTGTTACCTTCCATTTTGCCACAATGTTTATTAAACAATATTGTAGTTTAATAATTCACAAAATTTACTTATATAACATAAATGATTACAAAAATTAAAAAATATTATCAAAAACTACTAGTATGGAAGTCCCCACGTTTATTTGTTAGCATCCTCCTCTCATAATAACAACATTTAGAGATATGTATGTGCCCTTTGAGATTCCATTGTCTCGTGATTGTTGGCAATTTGAAGTATTTAAAAATTACAACCTTATTTCAAACAAAGTGACATATTCTTCAAACTCTTAACTCCAAGTTCACCATCCTATCCAAACAACCCTCTCACAAATTATTAACTTTCAAACTTCACATTAAATATTTTTTACAAAACTTATATAACTTTCATTCTACTGCTTAGCTAGTTGTATTTAAGAAAAATTGTGTTATACACCCCCACTGAAAATCATTTTTTGTTTGTATTTAACTGAAAATCTTAAAGCAGGTTCTCAAAACTCCATGTCACTTGAATAAGACATGATCAAGAGCTGAGAACATTTTCTTGAAAATCTTAAAGCACGTTCTCAAATCTGCATGTCATTTGAATAAGACGTGATCAAGAGCTAAGAACATTTTCCTAAACAGAAAGGATGCCATTACTGTTTCTCACTGCAAGCAATTAACATTTGAAGATTACGATATGCATTGAAGGTAGAAAACATGAACACCATAAATTGGGACGAATCCAAGGAATTTTAGTAACATTTGAATTGAGAAGAATCCGGTATTTTAGTAATTTAATTTTTATGAAATCGATTCATATATATCGATCCAAGAAAATCTATACAAACTATCTTTATAAAAATGCACATGGAATGGCATCACACTTCAAAGACAAACCAAGAAACAACGTATCACATAGCCCCCAAAAGTAAACAGCCACAACAGTAGATATGGCCCCTAAAACGAAAACAGTTGTCTACAACATTACAATATCAAAGTTCATAAAATTCATAAACAAAGTAATGCAGTCAAAACTCTAAAACGCGCACTGGGAGGGGCTTCCCAATCATTAAGGCTACCTCACCCTCATCAAGCTGGTCCTTTTCATCATCCACAGTTCCCCAACCAGTTGTAGTTCTCCTCCCTCTAGGATTTCTTGCAGCTGACAATCCTGAGGACCAAGCAACAAAAATTTGTAACTTCTTGACCAACAAAATGGCCTTGGAAGTGCAAAACCTTCTGAACACCAAGAGACAAACTGAAAACTCTTTGGCCCACAATGAGGCCTTGGAATCACAACACCTTGTGAGCACCAGGTGACAGAAACTGAGGACTTCAAACTCTCCTTGATCACCAGGCGAATGCCCCTTGCACTGTTGTCAGGACTACAGGCAGTGACGTGGTCATTCAATTCTGCTTAGTGCCACTCTCAGAGCCACCAGAGAAGGTCTTCTCCACCGCAGGCCAAGCAACCATCTTATTGGTCTCCACCTACTGACCATCATAGAAGATGGTCTCCGCCTATTGGCCATCAGCAAAAATGGTTGCCACCTACTTAACATTCTCTTATGCCCTCTCAAAGGTGAAGGTAAACCCCACCAACGGCCAAGACATTTTTTAGAGATCAATTCATTCATGGATACACAAATGTTTCTTTACAAGGCACAATATGCACTATAACTTTGCTAACTCACCTTGGGTATAAGACTAATAATACTCACAAGTGAGCAACTTTTTCCAATCTTAAAAATATTGTTCACTATTTGGATTCATTGGAAAAATGAGATTTGCCCTAATTTTTATAAAAATGCACTAGTTTTTTGATAATTTGCCAACTTTTTATACGTAATAATATTATGGAGATAAGAAAAAAATTATCAAATAAAGTCACTCTTACGCATTACTTTCATCTCTGATAATTAACGTCACTTAGAGATGCTTGTGATCTTTAGGTGTTTGTTGTCTAGTGATTATTTCCAGTTTGAAGTTTCTAAACGTTAGAAGCTTATACCAAACAAGGTGACGTATTAGTTGAAGATTTCACTCCAACTAAAATGACCATCCTCTCCAAAAACATCTCTCACAAGTTATGAACCTTCACATTTCAAAACAAGGTATACTTTTCACCTAATATTACCTGATCTTTTCCCAAAAGGATCTACATCTCCAAACTTATGGGAAATTTTTTCTTTCTTAAACATTACTAACTTTTTCAACATTGTAACTATGGCCACAAAGTACTACTTATATGACAACTATTTTTTGCTGAATCAAGGCTCCAGAAGCGCACCATGCACCAACTGAAAACACACTTCATAGGGTAAAACAAATTCGGACCAGAATGTGAAGATAAATGCATTTGTTTCCAAAATTTGTCAATTGACTCGTATATGGTATTTTGGCAGCAAAATTCATCAAAGAATATACAAGAAGCAGCACAAACAACGTAAAAATAGAGAAATGCCGTGGGAAGATAAAATTTGAAATCATTACCACATATATATACATAGAACAATAAACACTAATACTATAAGCATATAAATAAAACTGTGACATACATTGCAAAGATGCAATGAAACCTCTAGTGCATTGAAAGGGGGACAATTTGAGAGACTTTATCTCAAAAAGGTGGCCGCTTAAAATTATTGTAATTTATTATGTCAATTTCATTAGAAACACAGTATGTTACATTTATCCCACCAGAAAGGAGGTGGATTTTTGTATGGTGCAGCAGTTACATATTTCCATATAAATCAATTATGTATTGAAAGGGGATGTATATTATTTCATGCATATATCCTGTTTTGCTGATCAACGCTACAAAATGAAAGCGTGTTGTTATTAATCTTTCTACACAAGAATATAAGCTCTAGTACAATTTCTGTGCTTGGAAGGATAATAGATTATTGGTGGACATGCTAAGGAAAAACTGTAAATTTCAGTCCAAATTCAATGCATCTATAGAACATAGATTTTACAGACTGATCATAGTTACAATTTCATTTGTCTAATGGCTTTCATTTTCATATCTTGCCAAGCGTACGATAATTTCAAACTCCATACAGCGGCAAGCCAATTTTTACAAATGAGTAAACAAGGGCACCAGTGAACAGGTAGCTATCAACTCGGTCTAGCAAGCCACCTAAGCACATCAACAGAAGACATAAGGGATTATACTTTTAGAATGTGATATGAAAATTTCAAATGAATTAAACAATACTACAATATTGCAGTAGCATACAGTAACCAATCCCCAGGGATATATCCTTGTGGTATGTAATATACTCTAGGTGACAAGCGAGTGAAAAGTAAAGAAAATACATCACACTAAAGATACACCTGAGAAACATTATTAAAGCATTGATTTCATTCCTGTTATTGAGAATAGCATCTTGCAGACCAGCAATGTTTCTCATGGTATGATAAACTATGCAAGCATCTCAGCTTTTATCAACACCCCTCTAAGCTTTTAGTGCATATGTTTCTGAACTTTCTCGTATATATTTATAAGTTGAACACTTCTCTCCTTAGAGGTGTGGCATTCCCTAATTAAAAATATTAAATAGATGGTAAGTACGCCAGAAGGTCACTGGCTCTTTTCCTTGGCCTAACAGTATGTAAGTTCAAACCTCTTGATATGACATTTGAACTCATTGTATAAAACATTATTAATGGACACAACACACAAACTTAACTCCTCAAGAGATCCCAGATTATAATTGCTATCAGATAAAATCAAGTTTAATGCAAGTAATTTAACAAAAAAGCTCACCATGTCCAGGAATGAGGCGTCCAGAGTCCTTCACCCCTGCATCACGCTTGATCATTGACTCAATAAGGTCCCCAAAAATGGATCCCATGAAATTCAGCAATGCAAATGCGAACGCACTGATTCAAACAGGTATACAAACATTTAGAACTGTAACATAGTAAGAGGTCCCTTAATGAGATCAATACAAGGTAAATCTCAAGTCCTGAATTACAGTCCTTCAATAGAACAATATTATACTGTGCTACAACTGTCACAGAAATTTTTCTAAACATTGGATCACCAAGAAATACTTGTCAATAGTTTTAACATCAAGAAATACAAGAAACTTAGAAGCATCCCAAAATTCTATAACATGTTAATTTTCATGAGTCAAACTTTTCTAAACATCGGATCACCAAGAAATACTTGTCACTAGTTTTAACATCAAGAAGTACAAGAAACTTAGAAGCATCCCAAAATTCTAGAACATGTTAATTTTCATGATCTCTCACAAATACAATCTTCGTGCCCAAAAGGAAATCCTACTTCATTAGCTACATCCTATATATAAACTTCTGTATCCTAAAGATTTATAAAAGTTCTTGCAATAAATAAATCTCCTGCCAGTCATCAGCTTCTTTTATTGTTAGGATAGATGCCCTGATCTTTGGATGGAATAAAAAGAGAAAGCTTCCTCCTGAGATAAATCTTCTCATAAAATGAATGATGCAAGCATGCAAGTAGTCTTCAATAATGGAGGTTGTAAGAAGGTTCAAGGAGTTTGGGTGCTAGCAAAGGGGATTTGAGTTTGTACTCTCCTTCAACTTGATGCATGCACTTACATACAGGGCAATAGTTCTTCAATACATGCAATGAAGAGATCTACATAGTCTATCCCTCCATCACTGGAATCTATACTGTTCAAAACAGTGTTCAATTTTATTTTTGTGATGTCCCACTTTCTTCTTCAAATATCAAACACCATCGCACCATTTAAATGGTTTAGAAGACCACGATTTTATTAAAGGAGCTTTACTTGTTAAGTAAAAGAAACAGCGATTATCTTTATAAAAAAGGAAGTCAGCCATATAAAACAAAAGACATATAAGATAAAATAGGATAGGACAAAAACTAAATAAGACAGAAAAGAAGTTTGACAAGGCAGCGATTGGTAATGAAAAGGCAGCAACGATTATATTAGTAGAAAGGCAGCGATTCCATTTAGAGCAGCGACTAATATTAGGAAGGCAGTAATTAATAAATGGCGACAAGGCATAAAAGCAGCACATATCATAAATAATTTTATTTATGAAGAGGCAGCGCTTGAGGATAAGACCAAAAGTCATGTCCTTCTGATAGGACATCTCTATTCAAAGGGATACATCATTTCACTCAGAAATGGGGGATATATAAGGAAAGTCAAATCATTTGCAAAGGACAACATGGAGGGATATACAGCAGAAATACATATAAAGAATTAGCACATATTTATTAAATAAATATTGTTTGCAGCAAGAACGTTATTGGGAGATATCAAGGAATCATCTTCAGAAATATATTTATATTCAGGCAACCAATAACTTCAGAATATTAGAAAGAGATCGAAACAACAAGGCAATTGAGCAGATCCGAATCAATTATCTGCACTCAAGGGCAGAATCAGCAGTTATTACATCTGCTGCTGTGAATATAGCAATCTTATGTTTTAATAGATATTGTGGTATGCTCTATCATGATTATTGTATATAATGATATATTTATTATTGTATAAATCTGGATATCTTTAGTGTTTGTAATTCCCATCAAGCACCCATGAGGAGTGGGGGAAGTACAAGTAGGGTGAGCAGGTACTAGATTTCTTTCTAAGTACACCACTCCAAGCTGGCCACTTGGAGCCAAGGGAGTGAGTGTCCGCCCTTGGGCTTAGAAAGGGGAATCTACGGGCCTCCTATTGTAGCTTATCCCCAGTCTCTACATGGATTGGTTGTTGATCGTAAGAGGGATGGATAAGGTAGCATGGATAGGGAAAGCAAGTACAAGTTTATCCACTAAGTATGCCACTATATGTTGGATGATTGTGTGTCTACCACTTGGGGCCAAGAGGGATGGTATATCTGCTCTTGGGCTTAGCATGGATAGCTTCGAGCGGACTTATCATGTTTCTCATCCAAATCCTATTATGATCAAGCTTCCAATATGCATTATTGTTATTGTGTAGTTTATATAGTTTTTACATGGTTTAAATAGATAAGGCATTTATTATATATGTTTTGATCATATGAATTATATTTCCAATATTATCTAACATGATTGCAGGACCTAAACCAAGATCTATCTTGCTTAAAGCATTTAATTGGTAAGTTATAACCCTAACTACATTAAACTTGTGATTCTAGGGCAAGATTTAGGGCAATCCCAAAAGGGGACATTACAATTGGTATCAAAGCCTTAATCCTGCCAACTTGCAGACAAACCGACTTTAACCACCATTCAATTAGAATTAACTATTCAGCCTTCTTCTTAAGTGGGCCAATAATGCACTTCTATATGCGTGTGCCTTTCATGTGTATACTTTGTGACTTACGTGTATTCATGTGTATACTTTGTGACTTACATGTATTCATGTGTATACTTCATGACTTACGTGCTAAGTCACAAGATTCGAATTTGAATTCAAATTTGGCAACATTGAAATTCGGATGAAATTCAACAAGCAAAAAATTCGGAAAGTATAAAATTCAGATCAAATTCGCCTTATGCAATTTTTATTTTTTTTAATAAATATAAGTAATATATCCATAAATTTGTTCAAATAGTTTAACATAAATAAATAGATTTGAAAGCATTACAAAAAGATGACACATTTATAAAATATAAACCATAAGAAACATGTGAAATCACATTTGCGAATATGTTCTTTTGTCAAAAAGGTACAATAATAGTCAAGACTTTAGAACTTCAAAAAAGCTCCAAGTCATCAAGAGCACTTGGCTGAGATGCTAAATCATCATCATCTGTATCACTACTCAATTCATCATCTGCAAAGTCAGGCTCATCTCCAACTGGCACTGCTATGTCTTCAAGAATTTCTTGTGAGGAAGAGTCCTTTGCTGATTTGTTCATGAACAATTTTAAATTGTTGTGAACATAGACAAGATCTCCCAACTTTCCAAACAACAATTTATTCCTTTTTTTGGAATGGATGTGGTCAAAGCAACTCCAGTTCCTCTCACAAGCCGATGAACTTGCTCCCTGACTCAAAATTCGAATAGCAAACTCTTGTAGCTCAAGAGTTTGTCCTCCATAGTCCAACCACCATCTATATCCAGGTATACATGCCAAGTCATATTTGGCTGCTGCCATTCCAAACATCCCTTCTCCTTTCTTGTATTCCCAACATTGATCTCTGATTAGTGCTGAAATTGTTGCATCTGATGCATACTTTTGAATGGCTTCAAAAAGCCCTCCCATAATTTCAAAATCACCTTTTCTATTAATAGAAAACAGCTTAGGCTCCAAAAAACAAGTTGTTGCATGTAAAGGTGTGTGCATCATTTTCCATCTACAATCAACTATCTCCCATATCTCCATATATTCTGCTTCTACATCATTTAGTGCTTTCTAAATAGATTCCTTACAACGGTCCATGCTTTCATAAAGCATGCCAAGGCAAAGAGTGTCACCATCAACCATACAAAGCACGCCAACAATTGGTTCACATATAAGCAAAACTTTTGCTGCACTTTCCTAGAAATTGTTGTTTAGAACGATTTGCTCTATATACTTCCCCTTAGGACCTTTTGAAAGCACAGAATTTTCCCACTGATTGGAACAAATAGCAGCCCTCAAAGCTGTTTTTTCTTCAACCACTCTTTTCAAAGTGATATAAAATGATGCAAATCTTGTTTCACAAGGCCTCAACAACTCCCTGGATGCATGCTACCTATAAAGACTCAATGTGAGACGATGATTCCGTATGAAATTTGCAATTGCTCCCCCTCTATGAATAGCTTCATGTACCCGTGGGAATTTGGCCAAGTCATGAAGCAACAAATTGAGACAATGGGCTGCACATGGGCTCCAATATATTTTTGGGTACTTCTCTGTAATCAATTTCCTAGCTCCCACACAATTTGCTGCACTATCAGTTACCACTTGAACCACATTTTCCACCCCTACTTCAAGAATGGCTTCCTCTAATATTTGGAAAATATACTCAGAAGTTTTCTTGTGGTTCATGGTGTCAATCACTTTCAAGAACACAACACCATCAGGAGAAGACACCAAAACATTAATCAATGGCCTTTGACATATATCTAACCATCCATCACTCAATATAGTGCAACCTGTTTCATTCCAAGAGGCTTTGACATCAACTAATTTCTCAGTCACTCTATCTTTTCACCTCTGCAAAAGAGTTGTCCTGAAAGCCTCTGAAGATGGAGGTGTGTACCCTTTGCCAAACTTTGCAACTTTTTGAATTGCATTACAAAAATGTGGATTCCTTGCAATATTGAATGGAATCGCACTTGAGTAAAACAAATCAGCTAATGCATCATCCACCTATTGTTTCTCTACTGGTTTCCAAAAGTTGTTCAATGTTCCACTCTCTTTTGATTTACCCACATGCCTAGGTGTGGTGGAAGAGGAAGACATGATAGATGCTGTGTGTCTAGCCTAAGACATATCCTCTTCAATTCTTTGTTTTTTTTGTGCATTCTTCATCTTTCCTACAATTGAAGAGGACTATTCTTTCTCTAAAGCAGCTCTCATTTCTGGGGTAACTATTGGACATGCTTGAACACCTCCTCCTGCACCCCCTGAAATACCAAGTAAATGGTCCATTGCCCTTCTCAAGCCTCTAGTAAAAGGTTTATGACACTTGTTGCATGTGAGATTTGTGCCATTGCGAGTGACATATTTCCATGCCTCGGCAGTTGATTTCTAGGGAGCCATAAAGTAACAATCTGTATGTTTCAAAGACAAAATACAAATTTTATTTTTGAAATAATACAAATGAAAATGATGTAATCAAATAAATGCAAATGCCAAACAAGATTCAACTATGACTGCATTATGCATACATAAAATTATATGACTGCATACAGCTGTAGCCTGTAGGTGAGCAGACAAATAAAATGAGAGTATACAGCGTACAGGTGTGAAGTGAGCAAAAGCATGACTGCATACAGTTCTAAAGTGAAATCATGTATACAGTTCTAAAATGAAGGACATTTCTTTTTTTAATCTTTCAAAAAAAAATAATGCAGTTTTTTTTAAAGAAACATTTACAATCAGTTTTTTTGCAACTATGAAAAGAAAATTTACAGTTGTTGAATGATCTCATATAAAGAATATAGTAATTTTTATTTTATTTTTAATTATTAAAACTAGGCATAAAATAAATATATATTAACTTTTTATTTTAATTTTTAAAAACAGAATAAAGTTGCTGCATTTGTTTTAGTTTAATTTTAAAAAACTGAATACTGGAACTAAGATTATATTAAATTTCCATATATTAAATATTAATTTATTAATATAAATTTAATACAAACAAAATAATAAAATAATACAATATTTAATATTTCATATTTCGTATTTTATAAAATATTAAAGACCTAATATATATAAAATAATAAAATATTAAAAAAATTAATTTAAATCTACTGGAATAACACAGTATTAAATCTAATATTAATAAAATAATAAAAACTAAATAAATATTATATCTATTATCTAATATTAATAAAATAACCAAACCTAATATTAAATCTAATATTAATAAAATAAAAATTAAGAAAGCTAATATAAATAAAATAATACAATATTAAATGAAAATCTAGGAAAAACCTTTCGTGAATAAATAAAATATGCAGTTTCAAATAAAAAAAATTTAGATCGCCTACCTTTGAAGATGCAGATGCGACTAGCGGCTGAGGTTGGACACAACTTGCAAGCTAAGCTTTTACATGACTTGCAGAATGAAGGCAGCTGAGAGCTTGAATGATTTTCAGACAAGGCGCCTTTCTGTCGACCTTCAGAATGAAACCCGAGCTTCAAAATGAAAACGATTTGCAAAGCACACCTTTCCGTCGACCTTTCAGACCTTCTAAACAGCTGCGGAATCTTCTGGATGCTTCCTGTTTGCGTTCTTCAACAACTGAAAGAGACTTCGCCGAAAATCAGAGACGTGATATTTGCTCGTCGGCACTACATATTTATTAAAACATCCCGTCGAAAACCCTAAAACGGAAACGCTTTTTGAGATTTTTTTTAATAAAGGCGAAGCCGTATGAATTTTGACAAATTGTATCAAATTTGAACGAATTTCATGCCAAAAATTCAGCGAATACTGTGAAACAGCTTACATGTATTAATGTGTATACTTTGTGACTTACGTGTATTCATGAGTATACTTTGCAAATTATGTGTATTTGTAAGAGACCTGGTGTCTCTCAAACCCCAACTGGTGTTGAATGTTGTTAATTTGTGTTTTGCTCTGTCGTTTTTTGCAATGTTTTGAATATTTTCAAGATATATGCCAGATATGAAATACAATGTATGGAAATAAACTCATTCTAAGCAAACTGAAGCTATCTTGAAAATAATTTATGGATTGTAATTGCAAACAAATAAGCAATATAAACTGGAATATTTTTTTGACAGCAGCTTATAAGGGTTTTTATTGATTTTTTCCACAGTCCCAATTGATTATGAATTTATATTAAAATTCTGGAAAATTATGACAACAATTAAAGAACCTGATTATACATCAATGGGCTGCTCATAATGTTGATTCTTCACTTCCAATTGATGGCTACCAATCCCTAAGAATCCTGGTCGCCAAAGCAAGCACTTAGGAATGCACATACATTCAATCTGTCCTAGAAAAATGAGTTCTCCAACGCCCAACACACAGCTGTATACTTTAATGGTTCCTACGCCCCTGTCCAAGATGAAATCAGCTCATAAACTAAGGCGTTTTGCCTAGGAGATACCACACCATTCCTGTATGCTCAATGCAACTAGCGGATTCAACTAACCACAGCCTATAGAGGGTGGAAAATACGCCCAGCTAACTGAAAAATACAGTTAGATACACCCAGCAATGATGATTCTCAGAATTTTAGATGAAACCCTTCAAAAATTGCTTGAAAACCCCACGTTGAGACTGCTGGTTGGTACGGCTGGCAAGTACAAGGCCGTATTGCCTTAGAAAGAGTGCCAATGATGATAGTAAAGGCGGCCTTTAGTAATCTTCTGATCTGTAGTGAATATTATTTGAAACCCTCTTGAAATACTTGCAATAATCTTCACAATGAAGCTCAATACTGTAGCGGGTACTATAGCAACAGATAAAAGCTTGTAATCTGCTCTTTAATGGCTAACAATGATGAATCTTCAAGTCTGTACTTGATAATCCTTCAATAATCTCCAAACCCTAGATAAATTCTTCACCTTTAAGCACAATAGAACTTCTGGATGAAGCTCTCCTGAATGCCAAATTCAATGGATATCTCACCACCTCAAATGGCTCGAAGAATGAAACCCTTGGCTTCTTCCTCTCAGACAAATTTTCACCAAAACCAATGCTCAATCAAATGAATGTAAAAAGACCCCAAAGTAAATTATATAAGCCTTCTTGAGAAAGTCGAATTTCTCCAAAAAGGCACATTTAATAACATTAAAATGTTATTTTCTTGCATCTTTTAATATTTCGTAAAATACTTTGTAATTGGCGCCCAATATTTAATTAATAATATGGCCCCCTTTTTAATGATGAATTGACCCTCAAGTTATAACTTTATAACACCCTTTTTAATAATTAAATATTATTTTGAGCCATTTAAACTTTAATATCTCCTTCAATATTTAATATTTCATCAGACCGTCCGGAACTGTGGCCAACTCTGTGAATCTCAAGATGACCAAGTACCTTACTAAAAAATAGTAAGGGTCCCTCACAACCATCCTCTGACTTACTATAAATAGTAAGTATTGCAACTGGAGCCATGTGAACTCCAAATGAAAGCCAAAACTAAATGCCACTGAACACTGGAGATGATACAATCCTCAGAAGACCCCCTAACCATCCTTATTAGCCTACGAGGGTCAGAATTATAGGTTAACCATCTGCAAACATGAACGTGCTAAAAAGGGGTCATTACAGTATTCATGTGTATACTTTGTGACTTATATGAATTCATGACTTACATGTATTTAAGTCAATGCTTCGTGCCTTATGTGTATTTATGTGTATACTTTGTGTATTTATGTGTATGCTTCATGCCTTGTGTCTTACATGTATTTATGTGTATACTTTGTGTATTGCGTATATCTATGTGTTTGCTTCATGTCGGATGTGTCTTCAACAAGATTATTCCATGTGTATATATAATTACTTTATGCTTAAAAATTATGAAAATGTTAAAAATGTTGTATGTCAAAATGCCTCTTGGGTGGAGAAGCACTAACAAATTAACTTATCTAAAATTGAATCCAAATGCAATAATGAAGAGTTGTAACTATTGAAGTGAAAAAGTGTGACTCCCTCAAACTTGTGATATAAAAGGGAGAGCATTTGAGAAAGACTTCCATAACATCATTGAAGAATTCAATTGAGAATAGAACCTTAAGCGATTTTGCAAATGAATTAAATTAGGTTCTCACGAATAGTGACGATGTGAGGAAGGTTGTGACTCCTAATGTGAGAAAGGTTGTGACTCCTAATATGATAGGTAGTGACTCTTCAAATGAAAGGTTGCGACTCCTCAAAGATAAAAAGTTGTGACCCTTCAAATGTGAAAGATTATGACTCCTTTATAACAAAGGGTGGTTGATTCATTCACTATGAAGGGTGGTGATTCATTTATTGTGAAGGGTGGTGATTCCTTCAAGAAATGGATATAAAGGAATAAATCTATCCAATGGATTCAACCCACCACCAACATATACCAAAGAGACGTAAGCAAACCCAAAAATCAAGACTGAAACAAGTGTTAAATCCTAACTAAAGTACAAAACATGATTGTACATAATTTGTCACTATGTCGAGCTTTTTTATGAATATTGAATAGTCAAAATCATAAAGTGTGTTAAGGAACAACTTTCACACAAACAATTAGGATTTAGTAAACGTATTCCTAACATCATAAGGTATCTATGTTATGATAAGCATTATCATAGGGTATACTCATACCTGCTATACATAACATAGTTATTCCATGTAGGGTTTCTATAGCAACTAGGGAAAGGAGAATTATCTTACTAAGACAACTAATATCACTTACAATTCCTTGCTTTGCACCATGGGTGAGGAGGAAAAAGGACCAACATTAAACATCACCATTAAGATCATAGATGTGTGTCATGCTTCTAATCCTCATCTTAATATGTGGAAAATTGCCAAAGGTTGCTTGAAAGATCTAAGGTCTCTGGAAATTCACTTATTACTTTACTCATGCATATTCTCCCCAACAATCACAGTCCTTAAGAGCTCTTAAATTGCTGAAAAGACTTAAAGCCTCTTCATTAACAACATTTATGCACTAAAAATAAATAAATGTCCGAACAATCATCTATGCCAAAACAATATCTTCGAGCAAAGGGAATGAGGACAGCTCAATTCTTTAGGAACATACAAATAATAGATTTTGACTCTTAGAGAGATCTTAAGGAATTGTTTGAAAGAGCTACTGACACTATAGTTTGAGATTTATGTTTTGAGATTTATCATAGGATGTATTCATCAAACTTCATTGGGGTAGGAACACATTTATTATTAATAAATAGTAAGATCATAATGCATAATCAAACCCATAATCCATACAATCCATCCCAAACCGACAAAAACAATAGCAATACATGGATCAACCTTGTAACACTAATCTAGTGAACTTTGAACTAGTGATATAGAGAATATTTGAGATAATGTCATCTTAGGCTCTTTCCTTGATAAAAGTAACTCTACATTCATCAATATTAGGCATACATGTGCCTTCAATAAATTTGATACAAATCAAGTTACACCCAAATTTGATACATAAGTCTATTTTAAGTATTAAACATGAGGATATGTCAACTCTTACAAGAGGGGTGACAATCTCCAGTTGGTTTGGAAGATTGAACAAGAATGGGATATTAGTCCTTCTATTGTTTGTTGTGAATGCTAGACATTGTATATCTTCCATTTTATTGAATCAATCCAATAATGTTGTACTTAAGTATTATCTAGAAAACAGGTAGTTAGAAGGTTATAACATATGAGTCAATGATAAGAAAATATATGTTGGAAGATGTTTTAGGCTATTTTGCATTACATCCTCAAACAAACTCACCTCAAAACTTGGTTTGAATGTTGATGTGAAATGAAGTATACTTTATCTAGGGGAAATTGTCATTTGATTGTTTTGAGGGGATACAACCTATAGTAAAGGACACCTAGATCCCTTACTCAAATAAAAATTGACCTTGCACCAAGGAGTAAGATCTTGATATTCACAACACTCCCATTCTCCATCATGATAAATGATACATCATTTTTCTATCATTCTGGATTTCCAACAAGGGTACTGAAGAATTTGTATCATTTCCTAGGATTCTTGAGGTAATGAAATGAGAGAAAATTTGTCTTAAATAATAGGTTTTATCAAGTCCCAACTTTGGGTTTTGTTGAGAGTTATTGGGAAATAGTAGGACACAAGACAATAAATTGATCTCATACTTTAGAGGATAGAATTAACCTTGTTAGCAGTATACTAACAACCACTCTCCAAGAACATCATTGCAGTGTTAAATTGGACATAACTAGCTACAGAATTTTCAATTCCTAAATATATCATAGTATCACAACAAAAGCTAATTACATCACAAGAAGGGGTAATACAAATCTACAAGGTTGATTTGGGATCTCAGTAATTTCAAGAATTTCCTAACTTGTGATTGGTTGAGGACAAGCAATATTGGGCCAGGTGGACTGTGATGTCCCACTTTATTCTTCAAATATCAAACACCATCACACCATTTAAATGGTTTAGAAGGCCGCGATTTCATTAAAGGACCTTTACTTGTTAAGTAAAATAATCAGCGATTATGTTTATAAAAAAGGAAGTCAGCCATATAAAACAAGGCATATAAGACAAAATGGGATAGGACAAAACCTAAATAAGACAAAAAAAGAAGTTTGATAAGGCAGCGATTGGTAGTGAAAAGGCAGCAACAATTATATTAGTAAAAAGGCAGCGATTCCATTTAGAGCAGCAACTAATATTAGGAAGGCAGCAATTAATAAATGGAGACAAGGCATAAAGGCAGCACATATCATAAATAATTTTATTTATGAAGAGGCAGCGCTTGAGGATAAGACCAAAAGTCATGTCCTTCTGATAGGACATCTCTATTCAAAGGGATACATCATTTCACTCAGAAATGGGGGATATATAAGGAAAGTCAAATCATTTGCAAAGGACAACATGGAGGGATATACAGCAGAAAAATATATGAAGGATTAGAACATATTTATTAAATAAATATTGTTTGCAGCAAGAACATTATTGACAAATATCAAGGAATCATCTTCAGAAATATATTTATATTCAGGCAACCAATAACTTCAGAATATTAGAAAGAGATTGAAACAACAAGGCAATTGAGCAGAT
>VDFB02128198.1:0-14007 GCA_007258455.2 Sequoia sempervirens | reverse complement strand
TGCAAGGAATATGGGCTTATCTATACCACAAGCTAGGTTTCCTAGCAAGTTTCCGCAGAGATCCTCTTCGCAGAATTGGCCATAGAGGAAGGACAAGAAACTAGAGCATACTAGACCAACAAGAGAGATATCTAAGCCAGTTTTTGGGACATCTCGTGATTTGAGGAATGGGTTGAGACGGAAGAAGCTTTGCTTTGATTGTCATGAGCCTTGGACACTTGGACATAAGTGTAAGAGTGGGGGTTAAGCCCACTAGATTGAGGTCTTTGAGTAGCCTAGTGATGGTGAGTTGGAGGAGACCCAGGTTCATGATGAGCAACAAGAGCAAATGGATGGGGAGTCAAGCTTAGATGAGCATCAAGATGACTCGACACAAATGGAGGGTGCAATTGCAACTCTCTCTACCACTCCTCATTATAATGCCTTCACAATTAAGGGCATCATGTAGGGACAACGAGTTATTGTATTGATTGATAGTGGGGCTACCCACAACTTCATTGTTGCGTCCTATGTTAAAAAGCGGGGTTTGAAAGTTGAAGAGCACGATGGCTTCCAAGTGAAGACAACGAATGGCACATTGCGTTGTGTTAATTTTGTGCCACAATTGAGTATGTCTTTGGGCAACTACACCCTTACTGATGATTTTTATGTGATTGACATTGAGGACACCAATGTTGTTTTGGGTGTTCAGTGGTTGCATTCTATAAGTCCATATGTCGTGGACTTTAAAACTATGCAATTGAGTTTTACAGCAGATGGTAAGAAGGTGGTGTTACGGGGCTTATCTTCAGAAGCACCTAGAGTTATTTCAGTCAAGAGGATGGAGAGAATTTTTCGGCATTCAGAGGATGAGTGGGCAGTGCAGTGTTTTATTTCAAATAAGTCTTCGGATACAGGACAACGTAGATATCATGTGGACATACACGACATGATGGACAATCATAGTTTGGTAAGTAAGCTACAAGGGTATGATTTTGACATTGAATTTGTCAAAGGGAAAATTAATGTTGTTGCTGATGCATTGTCTAGAAGTCCTACATTTTGCTCACTTTTAGAAATTATAGCCACTTGGAAGGATCGCATACTAACTGAATATTCAAAGAATCAACATGCTTGTGATATATTAGATGGTAAAGTTGATGATGAAAGATTTAAAGTGCTGAATGACATCATCTATTACAAAGACAAAATCTACTTAATGCCTGAAAGTAAAGCTAAAGCATAAGATTCTTATTGCTATTTATAATAGTCAGCTTGCTAGTCATCCTGGTTATTTGAAGACATACAGGTACATTCGTGGAAGATTTTCATGGAAGGGTATGAAGGATGATGTTCTTAAACATGTAAGAGAATGTCTAGAGTGCCAACGAAATAAGGCTGAAGTTTCTTTTCCAGCAGGGCTGTTACAACCACTTCCTATTCCCAATCAGAAATGGGAGAAAATATCGATGGATTTTATTACGGGGCTGCCTAAGGTGAATGGTAAGGACTGTATTTTTGTTGTGGTGGATAGACTTACTTAATATGCTGATTTTATGCCTATGCCTTTCGAATTTAAAGCACCACAAGTTGCTGGTCTGTTTTTTAAGCAAGTTTTCAGACTTCATGGAGTGCCAAAGAGGATTATAAGTGATAGAGACCACATATTCATCAACACTTTTTGACAAGAGTTGATGAAGTTAGCTGGAATGGAACTTGATTATAGCACTAGTTATCATCCTCGAATGAATGGTCAAATTGAAATTGTAAACAAGTGGTTTGAAGGTTATTTGAGGAACTATGTTTTAGGACAGCAAAAAACATGGGCAAAATGGTTAAATTTGGCAGAATTTTGTTACAACACTACATATCAAATGAGCATTGGCATGACTCCTTTCAAAATTTTGTATGGCTACGAGGCTTCTACATTTGTAGATTTCGTTTTTTTTATTCTAGAGCTCCAAAAGCTCTTGAGTGGGCTAAAGAAAATCAAGACATCCTCAAAGCACTCAAGGAAAATATTCAGATTGCATAGGAATACTAGAAGAAATATGCTGATCGCCATAGAGTTGAGAGGTTTTTCGAGGTGGGAGACTTGGTATTTTTCCGTCTTCAACCTTATAAGGTAAGTGGGGTGGAAAAGCTTTAACCCAGATTTTATGGGCCTTTCAAGGTAACTAAAAGAATTGGTGAAGTAGTATATGAGTTGGAGCTGCCATCTACAAGCAAGATCCACATTGCATTCATTGTGTCATGTCTCCAAAGGGCACTTGGATAGCATGTGACACCTTCCACGGAATTGCCTCCCATGGATGAAGGTGGTAAATTGATACTTATTCCAGAAACAATTTTGCAAGGGAGAAAAGGTTGAGGAAAAAGGTAATTTCTGAATATCTTATCAAATGGAAAAACTTGCCTTTGGAGGATGCTACATGGGAAGGAGAGGAGATTCTTAAGCATCCTAGCCTTCAAATGCTTGAGGACAAACATTCTTTGGGTGGGGAGGATTGTAATGTCCCCAATTCAAATCAAGATGATTAGCAATGGATTGGCTGTCCTTCCCTTGGTTTACCCAAGAGGAAGAGGACGTAGAGCATCATTGGGTAGAAATGAAGTCCTTGGCTTGTTCTAAATTCTAATTTTAAGTTTAGTGCATGTCTTTTGATGCAACTTAAGTGAACTTAAGTTATTTTAAGGGAACTTAAGTTATTTAAAATAACTTAAGTTATTTAAAATAACTTAAGTTATTTTAAGTTGGGCATGTCTTTTTAGGCAACTTAAAGTGATGCCTAGCCATGGGACTTAAATTGGCTACTTTTTATGTACTTAAGTGACATCTTAAAAACATGTGATAAATTGCCTAAGGGGGGCATCCAGCTTTTAGGAATTGATAAGAAGAGATTTTAGGGTTTTATTGTGAGCCCTTGGATTAAAAAGGTTAAGATGGAGGGTGGAGATTAAATCAAATTGTTAGGAGTTGTTATATAACACACTAAAGGCTCATTTTGAGGCATTATGTGGTGAAGTTTTCTATTTATTGCTGTTGCAACTTGGCTTGAGGATTGAAACCCTGAAGTATCCCTGATTTTTGTGAGACATATGGGCTCTCCCTAGTTGGAAGTGTTTCGGTGGAAGAACTCTGGTTTGTGAAACCCTAGCACATTGTTTATTGTGGGCTGCAAGATTTTATCAGGTTTGGAGGCTAAAATTGAGAAAAATATCAGTGCTGGATACTTAGATTTAGGAACATTTATTGCTGCAAATCATTCATTCTTGAGTTTTCGGTGGACGGTTGTTGAAGAGCATTAATTTCAGACTTATTGCTGGTCATTTTGGGAACCCAACATCACTTTTGGAGGTTCAGCTAGGGTTAGAAACTAAGTTACTGATTTGTTTTTGGATTTGGGTACCAGTATGAGAATTTGGTATGGGATTCGGTCAATTTTTTTTTTTGGGGTTGGGTACTTTAATACAAAAACATATAAAAATCAGAAATATACATATTTGCAGCAATAATTAAGTTCAGAATACACCACCATATTAATAGTCAAATAACATAGCAAAAATACACCACCACTTTATACTCAAATGTCATGATATAGAATTATAAATTAAAGTTTAAACGTCAAACATAAAAATGTCAAGTGTTTACAATCAGCCATTAATAATTATTGATCATTGATCAATCTGAATCATATGGGTCATCAAAAAAAGCAGCATCATTAGCATCATTAGATGCTACATTTTTTGTAGAACCACAAATAGCATCAATGGCACTCACACAAGCACTGACACTACCACTCTCATACTCGGTAGCTGCTTTAGGTTGATAGTCATCATCAATATCAAGTGCAACTAAGTGACTTGTGGAAGCATCCAAGTCAAGCTGCTCTGGCTCAATAGCCCACCTCCTTGTTTCTCCTTCGTAGGAACTTTGCTTGTGTGTAAGGAGGTGCAAGTTTGAATGCACATACATCAAGTCCTCTGCCTTTTTCGAATGTAGCCTATTGCGTTTTATTGAGTGGATGGAGTATGTGCTCCAATTCCTGTCAGAAGAAGATGAACTAGCAACCTATTAAGACCAAATTAAATAGTTAAGAGTTACAAAATTTAACTAAACAATTCTTTTTTTTGTTTGGTGAATCACTGCTAAGGGGCAGCACCCGGATTGATTTTGACTGGAGCTATGAACCAGTGAGGCCACATTCAGGGGTCCTCATCCCCGCCATTCATATTCCTCTACAGCCAGTCGAGCCCATCATATTCAGCGGCCGCTGATCCGTTACCCTCCATATCCCTTGATTATTGCTACGCTTGCCTGCATTCCCCCCAAGCTCCCTGCAGGACCCAACGTCAATCCTCCGTTTGAACACCCTCGCTAGCTCCACCTCTCCATCGTTCCCTTCAACTTTTTGACCCTGTAGTAGTGCCTGATCCTCTTCTGTCCTCCTCTGACCTCTGAGCACAATCCACTTCACCGTTGTCTGATCTTCGGCCAACGATCGACGCACGTTTGTCCCACCATCCACTGGTGGGATTCAAACACTGGATAGGAGTTTCACTACTGCTTGCAACTTGTCGTTGCACTGCGGGGTCATCCCCAATAACTAAACAAAATTATTAATTAATATAAATTAAAATTAAAATTACAAAATATAAAACTTACTTGGGATAAAATTTTTATTGCAATAGGTTGGAGGTGCCTGTATTCTTGCCCATGGAAGTACCACCAACTATTAGCATCCACCCTGTACTTGTCTCGAAGAGCATCAAGATTTTGATCAACACTACCGGAGCATGCAAAAGCCATGAACTCGACCCTCACTTGATCACGATCAGTGGAGAGTCTACGAAGTGATACCTTGTACCCTTGAGCCACTTCAGCATCCCTATATGGAGCAACTCTTGATGAAGCAGAAAGTATCTCAACACTATAATATTTGGGACTCAATGCAAAAGCGAGAAGATGCAATAGAGTGGTCATTTTGTTCCATCTATCAACAATGATTTCCTGTAGCTCTTTGAAGACCTTTTCTTCAAGATCTTCCTCTTTTGCATTTATGATGGATTTCATCTTCTCAATCATTGAATCGATACCATCATATACTTTTCCCAAACAAGGTCTATCCATGTCAGTGTAATGGATCATGCTCAATATGGGCTCAGTGAAATTGACGAGATACTCAACATGATCCCACCAACTATCATCTAGGATCCTTTGTTTGACCCTATTTGCCCTTTCACTGCTAGATTGCCTCCATATGGACCAATTAGGGCTGATTACAATGGCACAGAGTGCCTCACGTACCTTTATAAGTCGTCTCAACACAATTGTGTTGGAGGCAAAATGGGTCTCAACAACCTGTTTGAAAATCAAAATAAAAATAAAAATATATTTAAATTTACAAAATCAAAATTTAATATTAAAAGAAAATTAAAAATTTAGAAATATTGAGAATTAACTTACCTTCAACAACTCCAATTTTGAGAATTGTCTAAATATGCCTTGTGTCATATGGTGGTTGGTGACAAACATTTGGATGTCTTCGCCCTTAGCATATCCACTCAATTTTGTATCCAATTTTTTGTAGCATTAGATTGAGGGAGTGGACAGCACAAGGTGTCCAAAAAATGTGTGGATACTTCTCCTCAACCAATAACCCAACAGCCCTACAATTTTTGGCATTGTTGGTTACAACTTGCACAACATTTTGATGGCCCACTTCTTCAATAGCTTGGCAAAGGATGTTAGCAATAAATGGACCATCCTTCATTTGTCCTTCACAATCCACTGCTCTCAAAAACATTGCCCCTTTAGGGGACACGGCAATAACATTGATCAATGGGCAATTTTTTGCATCTTTCCATCCATCAAAAACGATGGTCACCCTTGTTTCAATCCACGAATCCCGTATGGGCTTCAAAGAGTCTACTACATGTTTCACCTCTTTCTCCAATAAGGTGCAACACACCTCAAAACCTGGGCCCTTATACCCCTTTGGAGCCTCATTAATAGATTTCACCATTTTTTGCCAATATGGTGAACGAACAACGTTGAATGCCAATCCATTGGCATAGACACATCTTGCTATGTCTTGATCAACAATCTCTCTTGCCTCATTCTGAAATGAAGCTTCCAACAGTCCCTCGGATCTTTTATTTGAAGAGGGCACGGTTTTCTCTTGAGGGATGTCCATAAATGGATGGCTTTCTGTAGGTGGAAAATAAGAAGGCGGTTTAGGGGGTTTCATGGATCAAGATCCTTTCTTCAAAGGATGGCTTGTTTTAAGATTGGTTGCTTTTTGGTTTGCTTTTTCTTGCTTAGCAATATATTTCAACACTATGTTATCTGGAAGGCCTTTTCCATCACCACCTGGAGGTCCTGGACAAGGTTTGATGCCTAGTTTAGGGATCTTACACAAGTGCCCTTTCACTCGACTATATGAGCTTGTATATTGAACTTTGCAATGACTACAAATCTAAACATATACTCCACCACCTGGACATTGTTGAACCATTTCTACATATTTCCAAAGGGGAGAGGTTGGGTTTATTTGAAACGAGATTGGCCTGAGGAGTTAGAAGCGGATGCCATTGTGATACCTAAGGCACAACAGATTGAAATAATTTTGGTATTGAAATTTGAAACTAAAAAACTTAAAAGAATGAAAACAAAACAAAATAGTTCATCTGTTAAAAAAATGTAAGAAAAAAAATAAAAAAACTTCAAAGAAACCTACCTCTTTTGAACAAATCTTGCTCTATGATCTTCTTGGCAACGAACGAACACTTGCAAGTGCTTAGGAATAACACGACAATAAACAACCAACGATCAACGTTCAAATCTATTCAAGCTTGTGCAAGCAAGAGAGAATGTTCAGCAATGGAGGCAAAAAAACTTGTTTTGCCTTCCCAAATTGTTAAACGAAAGTGTTTTTACCTATTTGATGTGTTTGGAGGCAAAAATTAGGGTTGGAATCAATATTTTATTATTTAGAAGTCAACTTTAAATTAAAAAAATAATAAAAAAATCCAAAAAAAGTCACTTTTTCTGCGCCCTGGGCGTTCACGCAGCCAGATTCAGTCTGGGTTCGAATCGGATTTTCCTTTTTCGAATCCACAGAGCACTGATCGTACCCTGCCCATATCCTTAGGCTGAAAAACGTATCCTGTGTGAATTCTAATTCTATCCGTATTGTATCCCGAATCCGTATCATATCGTATCCGGGCTCTACTAGGGATGAATTAGTAACTTAGGTTAGAAAATATTCTGACCAAAATCTGGAATATTTTGGTATGAAATCTGCACAATTATTTCATTGGAATGCCTGGTATTTAATTCTGAAAATTTATGGGCAGTTATAAGGGTTTAAATTGTCACTTTTCTAAGCATTGTAATAATAAAATTTTTCTATCTTTCTGTTGTAAACTGATCTGAAATTTGATAAGAAATTCTAAGTTTGTTTGAAACTACTTTAATGCAAATAAATTTCAGATTTATGCCTTAGTTTGTAAAAAATTTTGTCTTTAGATTTGTGCCTAGTTTTCAGATATTATTGTTTCCTTTTAGTATCCTATTTGGGGATATTACATTCTAATCTAGCAATAGGAGCAAAGGTTTCTTCAAAGTCAATGCCTTGTACTTGTGCATATCCTTTTTATACCAACCTTGCCTTGTTCCTTACCACTTAACCATCTTCATTCAACTTATTCCTGAAGAGCCACTTAGTGCTAATTACATTTTTGTCTTTAGGCCTTGGGACAAGTTCCCAATATTCATTCTTTTCTATTTGATTCAATTCCTCCTCCATGGCCGCTATCCAAAATTTGTATTCACTTGCTTCTTTGAAGTTCTTAGGTTCTATCTTGGAAGGAAAATACATATTTTAATGATTTGAAGTATTAGCCAATCTCCGCCTTGTCTTAATTTCTCCATCTTTGTCACCAATAATCAAATCTTTTGGATGGTTTCTTTGAACAAATCTAGAAGATGTGTTGGATGATGTTCTTGATGGTGTCTTTGGATCTCTTTGCTCAACTATCTCCTCCTCAGTTTCTTCCTTAGTTTCCTCTTCTTTGTGATGTGCTATCCCAATTTGCATACAAACTTTGTTTTTTTTCCTTCTGTTTTCACTCATTTAGTTGCACAAACATTTCGTCAAACAGTTAGCACCAAGTTGTCCAGAAATGTTTCCAATTGTGTTCTATGAAGAAGTAATGTTATGCAATTCAAACACATTCAAATCTTTCTCCAATTTTCAAATTACATAACAATAGATAAACACTGTCTTGAGAAAGATACATACAGTTCATCAAAAGCTGCAGGAGCAATCATTAGAATAATAACTTATGGTATTTTATGAGGAAATATATATCATACATGTAGATACTGCTAACCTAGAATTAGTGAAATATTCATCTTCAGTCTTCTTCAATTCCATACCAAGTCTTAGCAAACAACACCTTATTGAAATAAGCAGATCACCAAATAGGAAAACGATAGTATATGCCGCAGCTTCTGAATTCTGAGATAACTAGCAATGAAGCACTCCCTTTTCATTTGTCCTCTCTTGATAAATTTGTAACAACTCACCTCCAAGGCAGCTCCTTTATGATTTTCCCTTTTGAGGAAACATAACGATTTCGAATAATCTGCCTACAAATAAGCCTTAAACCACAGACTCTATTGGTAGTATTAATAACTTCAAAGGATCGAACCTCCTTATCCAATCTACGTCTCCGTCACATACACAATTGACCTTTCGTGTGATAACCATCTTCAATCATATGTTAATCATAAGTCCAAGATTCCTCATAAAGAAATCGTTTGCTAAAAGTGATTGCCAAAGATCTTCGCGTGTCTTCTATAATTTCCAAATAGAGTCCCGTCAAAGCCAAAAGTCACACAAATGATTAATCCGTGCCCAGTTAAAGGTATTTCCTCCTGCAATGGATATTTCCAAACAAACAATGTTTTGAAGTTCAAATGCCACCCCTAAAGCATTGCTAATTCTTATCCGTAGCGGCTTTGCAGTATCACAGCTTCCTCAAAGTTGCAGTAGGAATATTTAAATTTCTCAAGCACACTATACAAGAATAATTTATTTGTTCTTTTGGCTCAACTCCCTCTTGAAATTGTCTCGACTCCTTTGCCTTCGTTCTTCCTTATTCACATATACGTTACTTGTATTGGCAATATGTATTTAATTCCAACTATCTAAAGAATACGCCAAGCTGGTTATAGATGGCAATTTGGAAGCAACTCGATTCTTCATCATCCTCAACCGTAGCTCTTCTACTCATAATTTGCTGAAACTCCCATAATATGCAGGGTGATATTGAGAGTATCTTCGGTTACAAATGCCTTTTCTCCACTTTCCTTGCAGCCTGCCCCTTCAGCTTCGATGTACTTATTGCGGTAGTTAATACTCACAAATAGATTTGGTAGTTCATGCTCGAGTCTTTCTTTGAGAGATGTCATGGCTTTGTATTCAGTTAAAATAAATCGGACATTAAGAATTCACCGCCTCTTAATTAATTTTCAAAGCTTCAAAGACAGATAGCAAATAAAAAACTATACAAAACATTTCAGGTTTCGAAAGAATTCAATAATATAAGAATATATACAGTTCCAGCAATAGTGAATTCCTTATTACTTGAGGAGTTATTTGCAGAGCTCATGACTTTCCCATTACACCTGATATTCCACAAAATCCCATACTAAAATACATTCTTAAATAAACTGATGTTGTGCATTCATAGTTGAATATTCAACAAGTCAGAGCTTATTGACTGCCATATTGAAAAATACACAACTCCAAAATGAAGTTAATACAAAATCTAAAAAACCAATTAAAGCATTTGCATAATCCTTGAATTGGAATTATCAGCAATCATCCAGGGAGTGTCTCTCAACCCCGAAGATGATAATCTTTGTGAAGGTTTTTGTCCTCACAAAGCCTGTTGGTGAACCCTATTCAACCAGCAACAACCAGTTCCCAAAATCAAAATCCCTCTCTTCAGTTTGCTCCACAATATTCTTTTATAACCTTTGCCTTGACCCTTGGCTTTTTGCTTGCCTGACTCTTCAAATTTCTTTTCTCTTAATTTCCAATTGTGACTTAATTTTGAATTTTACATTTAATAAGTCACTTAAATATAATATTATTTAATTAATAATTATTCCTTTTGAATTAACATTTGGAGGAAAATATTAAGTAATTAAAATAATATTATATTTTCTCCATGTAGTAAAAAATGGGACATTACATTCTTTGCGAATTTCCTCATTTTGAGGAACACCTCATGTCTTTTCTTCGTAGCATTTTCCCTCATCTACTTTCACATTTGCACTTTCAATGGCCTTGTGTAGCCTCTTATTGTAACATATGTATGCTTTTTTTCTTGAAGAGTAGCGAAGGAATATTCCTTCATTAGTTCTATAATCAAACTTTCCCAAATCTTCTTCATCTCTCCTTATGTAACATGTGCTCCTAAACAGTTTGAAATGCTTCATTGTTGTAGGCATTCCTTTCCATATCTCATATGGTGTCTTGCTGTCGTTCACTCTGATTTGTCCATGGTTTAAATTAGACTGTTGTATGAACTGCATATCTTCTAAATGTGTCTCATAAATTGGACTCATTCAACATGGCTCTAGTCCTTTCTTGAAGTGTTCTATTCTTCCTTTCCACAACCCCATTTTGTTGTGGAGTTCTTGTAGTCAAATAATGTTTTCTAATCCCATGCTTTTGACATAAATCTTCAAACTCATTTGAAGTGAATTCTCCTCCTCTATCTGATCTAAGACATTTGATCTTTAGGCCTGTTTCATTCTGCACTAAGGCTTTGAACTCCTTAAACTTGTCAAAAGCTTCAAATTTTTCTTATAAAAATGTGACCCAAGTTATTCTAAAAAAGTCATCAATTAACAACATGGAATACCTTTCTCCTTGAATGCCTTTTGTTTTGGTTGGACCACAAAGATCCATATGTATACACTCCAAAGGTTTCAATGTAGAGTGTTCCTTCTATTTAAAACTCACTCTATTTTGCTTCCCAAGTTGACATTACTTACATGTGATATTTGAAAGCTTGGAAATCTTTGGCATGTCTCTCATAGCTTCCTTACGCCTAATCTTGACAATATTGTCAAAGTTTATGTGCTATTCTCTTGTGCCATAACCATCTTTCATAGAGATTATTGGTTGCTCTTTTGACTTACACTTGCTTCCTTGCTTTGCTAATTTCACATCCTCCTTCATGAAATGTAAGAGTGTGCCCTTGGTCACACATTTTACTTACACTTAGAAGATTATGTCTCAGCCCCTCAACATATAACACATTCTCATTTTTTTTTTTACCATTATCAAGGCTAAGAGTGCTTTCCCTTGATACTTTGTAGAGGCATTATCTCCAAGCTTCACCGATCCACCATTCACTTGTTTGAATGTAAGAAATTTACTCTTATCACCTGTCATGTGCTTTGAACAACTGCTATCAATATACCATTGATCTCCTTTGTTTTGTCCATGTAGGACTGCTTGAACAAGCATGGATTTTTCTTTCTTTTCTTCTTCCTTCTTCTTTCTCTATATTTTTTGAATTTTCCTCTATTTTCTTGATTGCTGTTTATTCCTTCTTACTTTGCTTGGAAGGTTCTACAAGGCCACTTCTACAAAATTTTGCTGTATGCCCAAAATTGTTGCACTTGTAGCATATGACATAATCCATAAGAGGAGCAAAAGAGTTAAAGTTTTTGTTTATGAATCAATGACTTTTGTTCGTGTTCCATGCTCCATAATCCGTTGCTTTATGCCTAAATTTATTTCATGGATGCATTGTACAATCTATTGCCTTATGACCAAATTGATTGCACAAAAAACAATAACCAAAGAAGGAATGATAGAACCTGGGTGTATGAGTTTTCCTTGATGGAAAGGGCTGTAAGAACCCTGGTGGTTCTCAACCCCGAAACCCTAACTGTAAACCTTGTTTTTGCAAGTTTTGGTTTTTTTTTTTGTGTTTTTGATAGATTTTTGCAAATAAATAGAAAGCTGCGATTTTCTTAAATAATGCTTAAAAAATTCAAAATAAATCCTAGAACATGAAATAGGCGTAGATCTTGCTCATAAATCATAGGCGCATCATTTTATTGAAGATCCAGAGCATTTACAATATATAAATATGACAGATTAATTAAATATGAATTTATTTCAAAAACCTGGTTTTCCCTTGCAGCCGCCTGAAGAATTGATGGAGTACGGCTAGCCTGAAACACTCAGCACAGGAACAAGAAGAGTCTTCAGAAACCCAAAGTGCACCAAATACAACTGTCAGAGGCCAAGAATCCAAGGCGTTGTCACTTCCAATGAAAAGTACGGCTTTTTCTGTAGTGGTACGACCTGTACCAGCATTAATAAATAATATAGTACGGCTCAATGAAATGATTGCCAGATCTCTGTAGAAACAGCTTTGTGAAGTCGCCTCAACTGCTAGATGAATGTTCACTGTTAAACCCTGAATAAATGAATCAATGAACTCAATCTGGAACCCCTGTGTGAAGTCACCAAGATGCAAGCTTCAACTGGTATTGCACAGTCTCAGTCTGCCAATTCCTGAAGAGGTGTCGTTCTCCAGAAACGATTCGTCTGCTGAAACCCTAGGTTTTGCAAACTCCAATGCTCAGAGCAAATACAAGACAAATTTGAATAACATAACATAATGGTTCGATTTGTCTTTCCTGTGAATATATATCTCCCTTGAGAAATTCGACCCAAAGTCTTCTTTTAATAATCACTTAAATAAATGATTAAATATTGCGCTTTGACTTAGGAGAAAATCATTTAATAATTGGCGCCTTCATTAATGAATAATAAATATTCATTATGTCAAATATTATCATTTTATTATAAAGTATAATAAACACTTTATAATACGCCCTTTTAAATTAATATTTAAATACATTAATAAAGTGACTTTATAATATAAAGTCAAAATATTAAATATTTAATAAATCATTAAATACTCCGTTATTCTCCCATCTGACCAACAAACTGATGTACTGGGTCGAATCTGAGCTGACCAGTTGAACCAGGTGCCTTGCCAAAAATAGCAGCTTCCGCCTGCCCTACTTTCTAAAAATAGAAAGTCTCTGAAAGATCTCTTGGAATGATTCTGCGAAGGCCCAACCTGAAACAACTGCAACACTGAAGCTACAGAACACTGAGTAACTGCCTTAGATGATCCTCTGCACACATCTGTCAGCCTACGAGGATCAAAATGATAGGCTAACCACATAACCAGCTGCGCTGACTAGGATGGGGACATCACAGTCCGCCCTCCCTGAAATTGCTTGTCCTCAAGCAATCTCAACTCTGGATGCTGTAAAATCTCTTCTGACTCCCATGTAGCATCCTCAACTGGCAGATCTCTCCACTTGATCAGATATTCCTTGATCACCCGCCTCCGAAGGTGTCTCTCTCTCATCTCGAGGATGGCCTCAGGTACTAATATCAGTTTCCCTTCATCATCAAGGGGTGGCAAAACTGGAGAGGGTATCACATGCTGACCCAATGCCTTTTTCAGGCGAGAAACGTGAAACACATTATGGACCTTGCTATCAGCTGGCAAGTCCAACTCATAAGCAACCTCGCCCACTCGTCTGACAACACGAAATGGACCATAGTAGCGAGGCTTCAGCTTCTCTGCCCCACTCTTGCGCAGAGTAGACTGACGATACGGCTGCAACATAAGGTACACCATATCACCCACATCAAAAGTACGCTCAACCCTCTTCTGATCAGCATACTGCTTCTGCTGATTCTGTGCCCACTGTGACTGGATATTGTCTCTGAGAGACCTCAATATGTCCTGCTGACTCTGTATCATATCCCCTGCACTCGGCACTCTGCTATCGCCCAATATCAAGTCCAAAAGGTTGGGCGCTTCATACCCATACAAAGCCATAAAGGGTGTCATCTGTATCGTCATGTGGTGAGTCGAGTTATAACAATACTCGCATAGATA
>VDFB02128197.1:0-36498 GCA_007258455.2 Sequoia sempervirens | reverse complement strand
CTCCATCACTATTTAATTGAATGACATTTTTCATTGCATGATTGGCTTCCCGAATGTCACTACAAATTTTGACAATTTTTTCTTTGTCATGCCTTCCATCCAATATTTTCCATAATGTTTCTGTTATATTCTTTCCAATATGCATTGTATCAAACAAATGCACAATTTGTAGCTTCTCATAGTAGGGCAACCTACTAAATTGTCTGGGATAACTTTTCAGTCCCTGTGGAAGCCGGCCATTAATGCCTTGAGGACCTTCATGAGACATATAAGTTAAACAAATTAACAATGAAAATCATTGCCAATTACAACATGAGTAAACACAACACAATATAAAAATATAAATTCAAAACATATCATATATGATAGATAAAAAATTTGATCTAATGTATAACCTTGATGATTAATTCTATTATATTCCAACTTCCATAGGCGAGGTGAAATTCTTGGTGGTTTTGATGTAGTCTCCTCTTTCCCATTGAAAATATATTTTTCAGTAGTTCGATACTTATGATTTCTATGGAGGAAGTGCCTATACTCATCAAACACCTGTTTTCCTAAACTTGTTGAACGATGAGATTTCATCTTTGGACCACAAATTGGACATGCAAATTTTCCCTTTGTTTGAAGACCTGCAAGATGATATATAATTGGATTAAATATGTCAATTTTTATAATTATATATAATGAATAGAATATTTTAAAAACATTCATGATATCTACTTCATCAAATTAAATATTGTTAAAGTGTAGTTAAACGTTATAACATACCACAAAAATGTGTTAGCCCTGGAGCATCATGAATTGTCCATACAAGCATTGTATGGAATTGAAATTGTCTTTGTCCTATTGGTTTGGAGACGTCATACATAGTGACGCCATTCCATAACTTTAGTAACTCGTCGATAAGAGGCTTGATATATACATTCATATCTTTAACTTGGTACTTACCTAGTTGAATGAATATAACATAATTATTATAACCATTTTACTGCAATAGATATAAATTAATGTACATGACTATTGAATGAAAAAAATATAAGTCATTATACAACAAATAAGGCAAATGAGATGCTACTACGTTAAAGAAAATTGATGTAAACAAATACCTGGAACAATCATTGACAACATTATGTGCTCCCTCTTTATTGACATCCATGGAGGAATGTTATTGTTGATAACAAAAACAAGCCACACTGAGTAAATAGATCTCAGCTTTCCAAATGGATTGACACCGTACGCTTCCAATGAAAGCGTGAGATTACGAGGTTCTTCTTTAAAGTATGGCTATTTTTTCTCCATGTCCCTAAATGTAGAACCATCCATAGGCATTCAAAGAATGTCATCTCCACTTCTATTCTCGGCGGCATGGTAATCCATCAATGTAACTAAGCTTTCGTGACCTAACAATCGCTAGACAATGCGGAATAATGGGAATATAACTAAGAACCCTACAGGCACTTTTGTTAGTTGATCTATTTGATATCTAATCGATATGACATTCGCATTTTTGCAAATTTTGTTGTTTATGATATATAATATGATCATTGGGACATGCATCTATCGGCTTGATAATTCCATTCCTGAATATCTTCTATAATGGCGTGATAAATCTCGATATGAGTGAGGTAAAATATTTGATGGTGGTAACAAAAAATCACCAATCAATCTACAACAAAAAATAATTTGTTAATATAAAGAATATTAATGCTACATATTTCATCCTTTATTTACTAGTGATGAACTAACAACAATTAAAATAGATGAAAAAAGATGACATATATGACATACCTTAACATCTATGAAATTGCTATGTTTGATAAACCATTCATAACCTTCAAGTTCAACAGCAACAAACAGCAAAGAGAATAGTTGTTTCAGAGCCTTCATAAAGGGGCTCGTATGCCTTGTCAAGTACAAGTAAATCATGAACATCATCAAAGTCATCTTGATCATCATGATCAGCTCTGCCATTAAATGTGGTATGGATCAATGTATTCGTACCATCATCTTCAAATGTGTTTTCTGGCTCATGATCATCTTCGATATTCACAGCTACATGCTCGTCCGCTTGCAAAACCACATTCTTCGGGCCGTGATAATCCATATCATCTGCCCTAGGGTGCCCCACCTTTATAATAATGATAGACACAAATAAACCATGATTATGATCAAGTGATTATATATAGATATATATATAATGTTAAAACAATATAAACATTTACAAATTCAATCAATATAAACACATATAATGAACAACTTACCAATGGACGATAATCATGCCCCCCTTCAATGTGACCATGCTACCTACAATGTTTCTCAGCTGTTGTGATTAAAAGTCGTCTCGTCTTTATGCCCTTGCAATTATTGCAAGGACAATAACATTTCCCATCACCCTTTCTTTTCAATCTAGCCCACAATCTATCAAGTGTCTCTTCATTTTGTTCTAGACTAATATTATCTGACATGATTTTTCTTTACCAAGCTTGACTATTTATATCTTCAAAAAATATCAAACTCACACTCCAATAATTTTTATTCATAGACAGGTAACATAATCTAATAATTATGATATTTTACACCAAAAAAAATTGGCATGCAACCACCCCTGCAAAAGAGAAGATAGTTTGAAGTTAATGACCCAAAAAACACTTTAAAATGTTAATTCCAAAACTTATTAAATTCTTATTTTACTATGATTTCCAACCGTTAAGACTCCTAAAATTAGAATATTGAACTTGATCACAAAATTCTTACAACAATGGAGGTAGCAAGCTAGTAAGAGCAAGTGACCCATTCCTAAGGAGCAACAAGTCGAAATCATCATTGCTAATGTCAATACAGATTTATCCTTTTAGTTAAATATGCAATGTGTCACTTCTTATGATGAGCTTATCCCTAGGGCCCTCAACATTGAGAGAGCCCTAATAAAAAACAACAGAAGCATTGGTAAGAGCATGATTAGGGTACAAACCCTAGGCCTCTATAGAAACATAAACAATAACTATAGCGGATTAGTGAGGTTGCAATACCAGAAAGATTGAGACATTATAGGTAATAACAAAATCTTGCAATCTAAAGATTGTAGCCAATAACAAGCACACTATGTAGTTTAGTGACATTTGTAAATGCAATCTACGGTAAGAAGAATGACAGTCACTTGAGATGTGACAGTTAAAAATAGGCTGAGTAGTGACAAGATAATAAAGCTCAAACCTTGCATAGTAAAGTGGAGATTTTAACAGTGAGTTTCCTTACCCCCTTGCTGACCTTAAGGGTTTTTTCAATGCTTTTGGTAGTGTTAGACAAGGAAAATGCAATTAGGGAATGACTGTCCAAATGAAGTAACAGTGGTAATCATAGGTTCAATATTTCTTCTTATCCATTAATATTGGATAATGGAGGTAGTGGATTGCATGTTTGAGTAGTGTTTTGAGACTCACCAAAGATGGGAGAATAGTGAATAATACATTGTGGACTGTGAAGTAGTGTCAATAAGGTTGAAGGATCTTAAGAACTACAATACTATGAAACAATGAGTCCCCTATAGTAAGTAGGCATTCTATAGGGCATAGTTTGATTTTATAAAAGGATGCTCATGAAAGGAATCTTCAAGTGATAGTGAGTGAGTTGTTTGAGATTACAATTGAGGGTGCAATACCCAGTCTTAAAGGAAGTTAGCAAAGCAGTAAATGTGCAAGAAAACCAAATTGTACAAAATAAACAATTCACAATGTTATCTTCCATAATGCCTTGAGTTTGAAGAAAAAAATCTCATTGTATCTTCATGATGAAAGTGGTGACCTTAATGGTCAATCACTGGCAACCATGATTTTAAAACATGCTATTGTGCTTATGGAGGCAACATTTTAAGAATGGTGGTTTGGAACAATGGCAGGTATGAAGGACTTGCTTTATATAGTCTAGCTTAAGACAGCGTTCTTAGAAGAGATTGAAAGTGGATTATGGAACTCAAGGGTTACCATGAAAAGGATTAAAGAAAAGATAGATCTATTTAAAAGCCACAGTCATGAAGCTATTAAAGATGTCACATGCAAAACCCTAGTAGCTGGAGTAATGAATACAGTGCCAAAGAGGATAGTGTGCTAGGGTAGATTTAGGAGATCTTCACATTATCTAATTACAAGGAAATACATCATTTATTTATTTATTTAATTAAAATAAATCATTCTAAACCCTATATAGGATACATTGATACTTCAAAAGCCTCTGAAGTAATTTCAGATTATGCAAATATATGTCAAGTAACATTCATAAGGGTTAGAAAATATTGATCACTTTCTAGAATAGCCCATTAAACATGGGTTGTGCTTAAATGCACTACATAATTGATATAACACAACCACTCTGCATATCAACCAAAGTTATAGGCTCTTTATTGCAGCAAGACGTAATCACTCTTCGATCATGCTATAATTACATCCTAACCTGTTAAACTTGAGACAACCTGAATGCACCCAATGATGATTGACACCTACATTATACAACCTCAATTAACTACATTATATGAGTGCCTCCATTTCTATCACAACATAGCCACATTAAACTTAATACACATGAATGCATCCCAGATTTGTTATAGCACAACCATGCCACATGACTAATAGAGCAGGGATCGCGATAATTACAGTCACAAGAATCTGTTCTCGAAGGATCTTATGGTGATTCCACACAACAACTGACATGAAATTCTCAAAACCCTTAACCTCTAAAAATGAAATCTAATGAGATGTTGCTTTTAAAAATATGACAAACCCTAAACTACAAATCTGACTTCACAACTAAATTCTACAAAAGACAATGACTACCCCTCAACTCTGGCTTATATCTTCTGAATTTTTTCTAATTTTTCCCTAAGAAAATCGTCCTTAGTTCTCCACAAACTGTCTCAAGTAGAGCAAAACATTGTTGCAATAAATCAGGCATGAACTCACTTTTCTTTATGTCGGCCATAATTTTATTTTTTAAAAAATTTCATGTTTGTCAAAAATTCGACAAAAATGACAGTCGACATTTCGACGAACGTCGGGGATAAACTTTCAAAAAATTGGAAATTACACATCAAATTTTACAAGCACCCAACGAACATAGAATTTTACATATTTTGTCAGACAGTTTCATCAGATTTTGCAGTCAAATGTATTAGTGCGAAAAGCCATGACTAGCTCAGGAGCAATGAGGGATGGAGGAAATCCCATAGCTTTTGTGATTCCACTTTGCCTAATCAGCCTGGCATTCTTGGTTGTTGGGTTGATTCTGACCCTTTGTGTAAACTCATCGATATCAACTTGGCCAATATTGGTATCTGTTATTTCTTTCTAGTCTGTGGTGATTTTTGATCATAGAGGTTCACTTTGGAACTGGAACTTCATCTGGTCTTTATCCTCCTTTACACGAGGAGTCTTTCCTGACTTCTTTCCTTTGTCCATTGTCCCCTCTGAGGGTCCTGCACCTAATTCCATATATCTTGTGAGCAAAGGTATAGTGTTACATCTCGATTTTATAGCTACTATTGCATAGGGCAATTGATTGTAATGTTTGAATCTTTGTGATGAATAAAACATGATCGATCGTGTTATTCAATGAATGTGTCTTATTTGAATGATGGTTTCATTTGATTGTTACTTCTATTAATTTAATTCTAAATTAAATGTAGCATATAAGTTATGGAATAATGTTATTCTAACTTTTTATGATGTTTTATGCAAACTGCTTTGTTATGAGCATATGACTGTCGATGTCATGTCATGGTGTGTAGGTATGAAGATTGTTCCTCCGGACAAACGAGAGACATCATTTGGGGAGGAACTTGGTCAGGTAAACAGTAACGATTACCAAATTGAGCATACACACACATACTATAGATTGAGTAAACCAAGTCTATTTGTCGAGATAAGGGTAAGTCATTCATAGGCTTGTTTATTGACATTAGGAATCTAAATTCATTTCTTTATGCTTAAGAAGATATGATTGTTTAACGTCAGACTTGCTATATCATGACCAATGTATGAATGATGTGAAAGTTATGTGTTAAAGATTGATTAGGGAATGCACATACATCTATACATTGTGAACACGTATTTATATGTACAGACATATCAATACATGTGTATGTTAAGCAGACAGATATTCTCATACACATGTGTCAACATGTATATACACATACATATGTATACACAAGAGTATATATGTACACATTCCACTTGATATCTGTGGCGAAAATAATATTCAATATTATTGCCTAGCAAATTTACATATATATATTTATGTATAAATGTATATATTAACAATGTGATTACATTTATGGATATATACATAAATACATAAATACATATGTAAATATATTATATATTTATATATTTAAAATATATGTACTAATATTAAGGTAATATTTACATATATGTAAATATATATAAATATCACGATATAATGTCAGAAAATATATATATTTATATATTTAAAAATATTACACTTAATTAAAATACATATATGATAAAATATATAAATGTATGATAATGAAATGTGAATTGTATAAATTTAAATGACACATAAAATATTCAATAGAATAGAAATTGAACACAAAGGTAATAGAAAAATAAAGGATTTAAATGGTGAAATATTTTGATTTTGGCTATAGAGAATAATAATCTCAACATAGAAATCGAGTTCTTTTGACTGAGATATTTTAAACATGAGAAGTCGAATTTATATTTGAAACATTGAAATTAGAAGAGGAAAAATACATTTTATTCATGAAACCACCTGAGAAAATCGCGCGCATGAAGAAAAACACGTCTAAAGCGTGCAGGCAGAGAATAGGTCAATGAAAAATGGCCACAACTATTCTTTAGGCATCAAAAATGGCAACGTGGATTGTTGTAGGCTCTCGAGCTATCATTTGAAATGAATTTTTCAAATCATTTATATCAAAATAACCTAAAATCTAAAGACGTCTTGAGCTATCAAATCCGCCATATGAGAGTTGATTTATTCTTCTCTTGCTAGCTTAAAAGGAAGTCGAATCACCTCCATTTTTATGATTAATGATTTAAGAACCCGCCAAGTATCATTTTGACTATTTCTAAGCACTTTGTTGTCAATCCACATGCCTCCATTGGTGGAATCCATTGCATTTCAGGCCTATATATATACACGCCCTTCCATTCATTGAAAACACACACATTGAGCAATCTGAGTTTAGTATTTTTATTGAAATCATGTATCCATTTCGTTGTGTTGCTTGGATTTTTTGTATTGCTGAGTTTGAAAAATACAGTCAATTTTTACCAGCATTTACCAGTTACAGTGATTATATCATTTTAAGCTCTGAGTGAGGTATTTGTGAATTATAGTTGAGTAAGAATTTAGAGGTGGAAACACGTTTGAGAGAAGAGATATAGGAGTTCATTATAGAGTGAAATACTATCACAAAGAAGCCATTTTTAGTTGGAATTCTGGAAGCTTATTTGAAGGAGAGTCCAGAAGAGCAATTCTGGAAGGAGAAACTTAAAAATCAGGCATGAATCTTCCTAGTTTATAACTTTTATTGAAGTGATGTTTCCTTTTTGGTCTTGTGATTGTTGTTTTCAATTAGCTCTAATAGGAAAGAAATATTTTGATGAATATTTAAAGCAATGCATTGAAAGAGAAAATGTATAAGAAATTCAATGATTAAGAGAGTTGTGAAAAAAGGATTATATGAGTAAAGAGCTTAAGGGATTAGTTTACTTATCTTACATTAAAGGGAAAATAATGGAAAAAGATAAAAGGGGAGGACTTATTTGCATTTTGATTGACTATTGCATGTTGTGTATGGTCTCTATATATGGGGAATACATAGATGTACTTATTATCTACTAGGATCGAAATGAAGGAAAAATCAAGTAAATTCTTTTAGCTTAAGTTATTAGGATAACTGGGACAAGCTAAGTACTCCTAGGATAAATATTTCCTAATTAGGAGGAATGATACAAGACGCTTGTAGACTGATTCATTTCTAGTAGGTTCATATGATTGTAGGATGTCTGGGGTGACGAATTCATCCATTGAAGGACAAAACCTATGCATAAAGTAAGGAAGTCTCAAGTCAAATCGGCCCTAAGTAGTGTTTATGATAGATGACCTTCATTCGAAGTACTAAATGAGAACACTTTGGCCAAAGTAGTGAAAGGTACGACATCCACTTAGGTGTGAGATAGTTGAGACTACACTATCAGTTCATTGTGATCCGAGTACTAGTTCGAGATTGTGAAATAGCAAGGTTCTAGTTATGTAGGACACAACACTATGCTCAATTGGTAATTGTTAAAGGATACCCTACCAATCTCTTCTTTGAAGGGAGGGCCATCTATCTAATGATAGGTGTGCAGGGGACCGCATTATAAGTCCGTGGTTGGCGGAAAAGCGCCCGAGTGATGTTTCTCCTCCATAGCAGGCGGCCGATGTACCAAGATTTGAAAGGACAGACTCCTTGACCTTCTTACTTCTATTTGTGCAAAAGCTTACAAGCTATGTATGTAACTACATTACTTTTGATCTCTAATTTGTAATTGCAATGAAAATGAAATTCATGTGGCAACATATTGTAACTTGTACTAATTTATCAATAAAGAAAGGAAAATTTTATTGTATTGTCTTTGTTACTTGTTTAAAGTGAAGAACTTGGAAAATTTTTAATTACACAAGGAATAGGTTGTTACACATAGTCAATACAACCAATCATGAAAGCTTTGATGTTAGTTAAAATCCCATGGACGAAGTCAAATTTAAACAATTTATCATTCATAAAATGATACTTCTACTTCCAGATGTTATTAGTCTTTTAATTGAGGGCTTTCGAACAATCCGGGTCCGGAGGCCCAGACTTCCCTCGTAGGAATGTTGTTTTGAAAGGGAAAATGGGTAGAGCGATTTGGGGGACTTCTCCTGACCAAATTTTGATGGTTCAAAAGGCTCATAGGAAGAGGACCAAACTTGAGCACGTAGATCGAGATCATATTTCAAATTTGAGGTCGTTTGGATCATTTTAGGAGTATCCAGAGGTACAAGGCCGAAAAGCCATCCAGAGTTGGCTATTTGAAACGGCCAGGCAGAAACGGAGTCCCGGCAATGGAACTCCAGGGTCCGGGGCCTGGAGGGTCCAAGGGCGGCCAGTAATTTTTAGTTATTAAAGCACTTGGGCTTGAGGGGTTAGGAAGCCATTGTGCTTTTGCCATTTAGAAAGGCGATCGCCAGACAGAAGTACGGAGGGGGTGGCTCGGTAGACCGAACCTGACACTTAGGTTGGCCGCTTTGATTTTATTCATAAATTTTTAGCGGTGAGCAGGAAGGCGGAGCCTGAAAGCCAAAAAGGAGCAAGGTGGTGGTCGTTTGAAATTTATCTTGTGCACAGATAGCCAACGGGACCTCGGGGCCCAGAGGACGGAGTTCTAGTGAAGGTTTGATGTCAAGAACGGTGGAGTCCGAACGGAGTTCCGGAGGGCAAGGCCCAGCAAGGGCGAGGATGCTAAGGTTCGACGGTTTGCAACCCTTGCGACAAAAGGTTGTCCGGGACCCGGGAGGCAGCAAGGTAGCAACAGATCACCGTTCAAATCGGCGAAGCTCTCGTGGAAGTCCACGGACGGAGCTCCATGGATCAAGACCCGACGAGGTCTGGAAGGTGGGTTTCGCACAGGAACAAACGGCAAAATGAGGTCGCATCTGGGAGGTGGGAGGACGTGGTTCCTTCGCCATTTGAGAATGGTGAGAACTTGGCTGAATCTCGGACGCAGAAGTCTGGGGGCGCGGGCCCGAAGGATGGAATGGAGGTCGATTTTTAGACTTTAAATTTTTGATGTCAAACGGCAAATCACAGGCAGAAACCCGATGATCTGAGCCCCGGGGAGGGGAATGCCCCTGCGCGAAGAACGGTCGCGCGTGGGTAAAGTTCTGGATTGATCCTATGGGGTGCGGAGGAGGTTTCTTGAAGATTCTAAAATATGGGTTTTGTGCATTGCCTTATGTTTAATCTTTTAAGTGTAATTTTAACCTAGGTTGTTCATCACTTTAGGTTTTAAAATCATGAAAAACTCTCGGGAGGGAAACAGTAAACCTACCTTGGACACCCGATGTGGCAAGGGGTGAAATCCACTAACGATCGTCAAGTGACGGCAACGAGTGCGAGGGCGACGATCAGCATGAGCTGATGATCCTCTACGGCTTGATCTCTACACTAACCCGACAAGAAGTGAAAATGATAGGAGGTTGGGCCGAGATATTTATACTCTCACCCCGGTGGCCTTCCATTAGAAATGCAAGTAAGGGTGGGGCCATATGGTTGGTGGTTGTCCCTTGAACGATGGCGGGAGGTCCAGGAGTCCAGAGACCAGTCCATGGCGTGAGCGTTCAGAATTCCAGGCACACAAACCGATGGCGGGGGATCACCAGGGACTGAGGAGGTAGAGTTCTTCCGATGATTGCCATCAAGAGCAGGTGGACCATAAAGCTGGATAAGTCAGAAGGTGAAGCAGCGGTTCGCCGCCAAAAGGCCCCAATTTCAACTGGCGGGCGAAGAAACGAGGAGCAAGTCGGGGCGAGGGGGTAACCTCAATGGATTGAAAGCTGAGGGAATTCAATGGGAAACCGTGAAACGGAGGCGGGGGCTCAAAGGCCGCGGTAGAGGTGCGCCGGGGAACTCCTGAGGCACTAGGACTGGTCGGGGTGAAACCGTTAACAAAGATGAGGACCCGGGAGTTATTGTTGACCACCAGGGACCTAAAAAATGGGGGCCGCATAAAATGAGGTGGTGACAAAAATGACATGGCAAAGGTAGAAGAAAAAGAGGGTCCGATTCCAAATGGAGTGTGTCTTTGAGGACTGCGCCTTTCTACCTCTGTAACAAGAGTCACATCAACTTGAGAATATGTTTTAAAGACAATGGAGGTGTTGTATCTTTCAATTTTATCAAATCCTCATGGAGTTGATCAACAATGTAGGAAGCATAATCAAATGTCGTATTCTGATACTTGTTCTATATATCAATTACCATGACTGTCAAAGAAACATCCATTTTGATATCAAACTTCTTATGTAAAACCTAACACAATGCATAGTTAGTATTTTTGAAGTAATCTTCAAATTCATCACAAAAAAATGGCTCAAACTCCTTAGGACTAAACGACACACCATTCTTTTTTAGATGACGCCTTCTATGTCTTGGAAAAACATTTTTTCTTTATACAAACTTATTATGCTCATACTCATTGTACAAAGCAAAAAAATTAATTGACTCAGTAGTAGAAGGGTTTAATCTGAGGGCTTCAACTATTTGGCTCCTTGTAATTTCCAGCATTGGAGCCCCATCTGGATATCTCTTTATTGTCCTATCAATAGGGTCATAACACCCAACCAATTCAAGAATCAAGTCCACATCCAAAAATACATTTGGGCAAACCAATTTTCCAATATCACAAGTCCATAGATGATAGGTGGGGTGACTAGTAGACCTCCTTTTGAAATCATATAAAAACAAGTACCGATTGCTCTATGGAAAAACAACATCACCAACCCTAGAAGCTAAATCCTGAAAAATAACTTGTCAATGCTCCTTCACCAATTTTCCTCTTTCCAACTGGTTTAACTTTTGTATTTGGGTCCTTAAAAGCTTCTTCCATAAAACATGAGTAATCTCTCTTCACCATTCTTTTATTTGCAGACGCCTCAGGCACCTCTGGCTTAGGATTGTCATCTTGAGGTTTTGGTCTTTTAACACTTTTTTGTGTAGGTTTCCTCTAAGGTTTGGTGGAAGACTCTCTAGGTTCACTCATTTCTATGGTGTAATAAAACTAGGGTTTCAAAATAACTGCAAATTACAATCTAAATTCTTCAAATTCACAAGGTTCAAACTAACTTTCAATAAATTTCACTCTCCTTCCCACAACCTATGTGAAAAAATTATAATTCCCCCTTTGATCAAAGAAATAACAACCCCTACCACAAACCCTAGCAATCTACTCAGTTCCTAAACCACCCAGTGCTATAAAATTACTTATAGAGGCATAAAATTCAACTTACCTGGGAAAAACCAACAATTTGTTCTTCAAATTCCCTTTGCCTAGAGCTCTCCTTCTGTTTCTCAACTTGACCAATTCTTCAACTCTTGATGTTTGCAATTTTGAAATAAAATTAATCAACAACCGTCTTTATGACTTAGACATGGAGCACCTTCACCATTAATGTCTGAAAGATAGCTTGCTTGAGTGAACTGACAAGTAGTCATTCAGGTTTGAATTCCTCTCGTCAATCCTTTTTTTATTTCAAACATGATCTACGACTCTCCTTGACCATTGCTTTTTTCTTTCACAGGTGTGCTTTAAAATAGCTATGATACCCTGGGAAATTGCCACGTAGCCACCCCACGTTTCAATAGTCCTTTTGAATTATACCACTCATCACTCTAATGTTTCAAGGTTAGTCCCATACTTTGGCGATGAGGAGAAAACCTTTGATGAAATAATATTTGCTAGCACATTCGCTCATCTCCATCACTTGTTGTTGAAGTGTTTCAAAGAGACACTTATACTTCAACGAAGAGAAGTTCCTAGTGATACAAAGAACTCGCCTTAGTCCATCACTCATTGTCATAGTTGATTTGGAGATGAGAATACCTTCAACAAAGGACAAAACTATCCATCATGCCTCGCTGAAGTGAAACATGAAGACCAAAGGCTTTTTGCGATGTGTGATGCCAAGCAAAATAAGGCTCATTGCTCATTGTTGTAATGAACCCAATGAGTAGTAGCACTTCTTCGATGAGCAATACGAAGACCTTGAGTGGCAGAATTTAGTACATGTGTAAAAGGTTGTTTTAAAAATGGATCACCTAGGGAGAATGAAGACAAGGGACATAAAGGACTTAACCATTTTAACAAAGGATTTAAAGGCCAAACAAATCCAAATTTTCTTTATAAAATATTAAATCCTTGGACCAAAGTAATAGGGGAAATATTATGTAACATGTAAACAAGGAAACTTAAGCACAAGGGGCCAGTTAACAGAATGAATTCAAAGGCTCAAGTTATAACTAAGACAACTTGGAACTAGCTACAACAAGTCAATGAAGGATTAGACCAAAGAACAAGGATTTAGACAAGGGGAAAGTATGCTAAGTAAAAACCCACACATAGCATAAAACCATAAACCCTATTTTCATTTCAGACCAAGAGGACAACCAAGAAAATGCATTTTAGAGCTGTGGAACATGAAAATTTTGAAGGTTCCACCATAGTCCATAATGCATCATCTTAATCTTGGCATATATTCCATCCATATGGCATACTACTCAAAGAACTCATCTCTGACTTAAAATCTATCTAAATTCTTTATATTTTTAAATTGTCTACATGTATCTCTTATTAACATTTAGGGGAAGTGTTAGAGCATAATATTTATCAGGGGGGAATTTATTTGTATTTGGTCCCAATACTATTAATAAGCCTCTATTTAAGATAAGGTTTACCCTTCTATTTATATTTATGATATTATGGTGATTAGTTAATTATAGTTTAGATATAATATTACTTTATTTATTAAAAGATCATTTAATTTTATGGCATATATAACCATTTAGGTTGGTTGTTAATTAATAACTCAATATAAATATTAGTTTATTAATGAAAGGCTCAAATATTTTAATTAAAAATGTATAATCACCCAAAATGGTGTTTGATGATTTAATCCTATATTTAAGGATTTATTGTAGAGAGGTTATATCATTGGATATATGAATTTGATAATTAAAGTATGCACAAATATTCAAGATGTGTAGGTGGAAGGAGGAGAGGAAATGTTGAAAATCTAGGTTCTATATGTAAGTTCCCTTAATAAGATTGAATGGTGTTTTTGTGGGATTTTTTACTATATGATTTATTGTCTCCATTTTTTTCTATATTTTTTATTTTATTATATTGTAATCAAATATTAACATGGTTAAATCTATTAATATTAGAATCCCAAAAAGTTATGGTTCATTCATATGGACAAAGATTACCTTCACTCTTTTTACAACACATTTGAGGCTTTCTTTATAGAACCTCAATGAGAAAATTGGGTTGTTTGAGAACCAAGGTCTCCAATGGGGTGAGACTTTTTTTTAGACCTCTCCAATTTCAACTTGAGGATAAAATAAAAAACTATTGGGAAGATAGGATTCTTATTTAAATATATAGTCATCAAGATAAATGGGTCAATTGTTACTCATACAAGTTATCATACACAATCCTAGATAAGGTTGCCTACCATGAGGCAATAAGGAATACACATTTTGTAAACCAAGATCATTTCAAAAAAGATCAAAAATGTGGTTCAATCTACCTACAATACATATTGGTGATTTCTAGATACTTAGCAAAAAGGAAATGGGAAAAGTATTTGAGTTCCTTAGTCATTTATTGACAAACTAAGAGTAAAGGAAGAAAGGGTTACCACCAAACATACAATGAGATTGAAGGCTTGATAAGGAGCTAAGAAAATGACATAAACAAAATCAGCAAGAGGAAAAAGTGGTTAGAAATAGGACTAGCTAAGAGAGAAAATTAAAAGATCCAAATTATCTTTTACCTCACACTCTCCTCTCAAATATAACTAAGAGAATGGGGCACCTTTTGGATGATGTTGATGTCATGCCCTAAATTTGTTTCAACCCAAAACATACACATCCTAAAAAAAAAAGTTTTTTTCCATTGCCACTAAGATAAGTTTTGTGACTCCCACTTGTAACCGAACGACATCAAATGACTACACAAGACATAAGGCACAATATATTAAGAATATGAAGTTGGTTTATATCATCTAACTAGACCCTTAGTGGAGAATATTTCTTTCTAATTTAGATTCACCTACTTGTTCAATCTTGTACTAGTACATTATACCCATCAACCTCTATGTTGCTATATTGTCAAATCTTTATATTGGTCAATTTTCAATAGCTCAAAGAGTAAATCATACACACAAAAGAGTTAATCTATTAATTTTAATATTTGTTAATTAACTAGTTTATTTTCTTGCCAAAAGGATTAAGGGAGACTTAATTACTTATTTCCATATTTAATTAATTATAGTAGTATGTCTTGGAGTTCAAATTTTGTTCGAATATCCTTTATGAATCCAATTCATCACAAGGTTTTTGATAATACTCTAATAAAATTAGGATAAAGCAACAAGAGTCTTACAAATCTAAACCATACACAACTACCAAATTTATTTTAATTTTCTATTACAACTAAAACAATTTAGGTTTTCAGATGTTTACTTGCAACTGATGACAACAAGTTTATGATGTTATCATATCATTTTATATTGTAAAGGGTGGAGTTTAGTTTACATTCTAGTCTAGAAGATTTTTAGTAAGACATTTTATCTTTTCTCTAGGAAGTTTAGGGTATTGCAAATTGATGAACTTCTTACGTTGATGAATTTTATTTCTCTATTAATGATTACCCAAGATTAATAAAATCCCTTTTTACCCTATGCTAGTCTTCCTAGTTCGACTATAAGGAAAATGTTATTGAGCAACAACTTAAGAGATAACTCTGAATAATGACTACAGTGATACTCATCAAATGACAATTGAATAGATTTTTTAGTTGAGCTTCTAATTTTAGCTTACTACTAGTTAAATGGTTGCTTATGGGCACAATCAAGACATATTATGAAACCTATTCTCTATCTTACATCATTTGTGTTTATGAGATCTTCTAAGTTGACTATGGTTTTATTACTCACTCATAATTCTTCCCCGTATTAGGTAACTATAAATTCTTCTTTTCTTTTTCTCAAAAATCATGCATTTATATGGACTAAGTGATCAAGTTTAATACTTTAAATAATTGATTAGAAGCAACTAATAATATGATAGTCAAATGTACTACATTGTTTTCTTTAATATTAATTTAATAATATCTAAATTAATGACAAAAAATGGCTCACCAACCTAATTGTAAATAATTTCAACTTGTTTATGTAACTATAAACTTATTTTAAAATTTCAATATGGAATTGACAAATTCATGAATTAATAAGACAACCAAAAAAGTTAATATAAATTCTAAAATTGGTAAGGCTTGATTTCTTATTTTACCATTGATTTCAATACAACCTCTAAAAATTTACTTTCTCATCTAAAATTTTACTTCCTTCATCTAAAATTATTTATATATATATACTATGTTACAAACTTGTAAATGTTTAATTCACATTTAGTTTTAACTCAACCTACTTTAATTAAGCTAATTTATGAGTTAAGTTCTTAACTAGAAACTAACTTGTAACTAAATAATTTCTTAATAAAAATCTATTCCTTCTCTTTTTGTTTCGTTTGATTCTAAAATTCAATCAAATCCAAAGAACAAACCATTGATTCAAATTTCTTGTAAGATTTGATTAATTCTCCATTTTATTTTATTGTAGATGGTAGAGTGCCAATTCAATGGCCTAAAGGTAAAAATACAATAAGATAAATAATATATTATAAGGAATGATTGTTTTGTTTAAATAAATAAAAATTTAAAGATGCTTTTTTTTAAGGGGTGGCTCACCCCTGAGGCCCCCATAATGGTGGCCCCCATGGTTGCAACAACCATGGGTGGAGTCCCTCATAGTGTAGGTTTTTTTAATTACTTTTTATTATTATTATTTTATTAAACTTTAATTTATACAAATTTATTTTATATACTTTATTTAATAATTTATATTTAATGCAAAAAATAAATAAATATGTATATATTATATATATATATATATATATATATATTAAATTAAGTACATTCAAATGTATAGAAATATATATTCAAAATGGTTTTAAATAATGAATTTAATGTGTAAGGAAAAACTCTTTACCTAGAAATTGACCTTCCAATGACATGTAAATCCATATCCACTCTTAAATCTTATCTTCTTATCTTTTGAAAAAAAATGCAGTCATTATTGTTAACTTCCTTTAAAATGAATTTTAAAAATAGTTTTCTTTTTATGAAACTCTTAGTTTTGTTCTTTTAAATATTTTCAATAAAACTTAAAAAACTGCAGTGCACTAGTAAACTTTTTTCACATGACCACTTGCCTGATGCTTTAGCCAATCGAGTTAGGCCCCCACCCCATAAAACTTAAATATTATTTTAAATATATTTTAATATTATTTTTGGGAAGATAAATATGAAGTGATGCATTCAATTAGGGTAGGATTAGAGTTTTGATTAGAGAAAAAATGATGAAAATATAATTATAATGTATAATATATGTATGATAGTATTACAATATAATTATAACAATATATTAGATATTAGAATTATACTATTATAATGTATTATTATTATATTATTAACTATTTTATTCATGATTGAGTTTAATTAGAACAAGTGCCACGTAGTGGCCATACTTGCCTTTGTAGTATTCTAATTATAGTGATAATATAATAATATTAATATTATAATTAAGATAGTTTATTAATATATATAAATATATATATGAAAGGAGAACCTACCAAATAAAATAACCTATATTATATTGTATATAAATATATAATATAAATTAATATAAAGTATTATAAAATATAAATTAATATATTACCTACATAATATAGGTTAACTTATTTACCTACAAATTATTACATGTAATATAAGATATAAATAGAAATAGTATATATAAATTCTATATTTATATATAACCTACATTAGGTTATATATTATCTTATATACCTATAGACCTACATTAGCTTATATATTATCTTATATACCTATATATTATAGGAGGAACACATATATAATCAAATTATACCATAAAATATTAAAAATATAGATTAAGATATTAATTTAATGGAAATAATAATTCATTTTTTTTAATTTTAATAATGTGAATCCAAATCTCTATAAAATAGTTAATTGATTTTTGTAAGATTTTCTTTAATAAAAAAAATAACAATTACATACATAAAAAAATCATTCTTAAAAAAATGTCAAAATAAATCACATTTATCTATTGTAGAAAGATTTATGAAATGATTTTATAAAGCAAAAAAATGAAAAATCATTCCTAAAAAAATGTTTAGTTTGCTTTATCCCCCAATAACACAAAACTTTTTTACAAATTGAATTTTACAAATTGACTTTTACAAAATTGAATTTTATTTTAATTTTATTTTAATTTTTGTTTAAATATTGTTTTTGATTGGTGAAAAACTAAATTGTATTATTAATAGTATTTTTATTATTATAATATTATATTATTCTTATAAATTCTTTTGTTTTCTATAAGTGTTTACCATCACATTTGGCATCAGAACTGCACCGGCCCACAGTTTAATATTCTTATAACTATATTACTATTGATATTAGTATTTTAATATTATATTATTGTTACTAAAATTATTATATTATTTTTATTATTATAATATTATATTATTCTTATAACTATATTTCTATTGATATGAGTATTTTAAGATTATAATTAATAAAATATTATTATTAATGTTATAATAATACTAGCAATCGCACCTTGATGTGCAATGGGTACGTTGAAGTGGTTTGGAAGGTCAATTAAAGAAAAGATTGGTTTATTTTGTGTATATATTTTTTTAGTAAATGAGATCAAATGATAGGACATTTTTAGAATTGTTGAATATAATTTCAGAATAAAAGTGAAAAAGAAATTGCAGAAATAAAAGATTAAAATCAATCGCAAAACAAGAACACAGATTTATCGTGGTTCACCATCAATTTGATGGCTACGTCCACACTCAGCAATTATCTCATATTATTCTCAAGTTCTAAATTGATTACATTCAGCCAGCAGCTATATTTATAAATCAGTCTCTAATCTACTTAAAGAGAAAAATCCATTCGAAATAGACAACTTCTAAATTGGCCAATACATGCTAATAGAAGTTAAACAAAAAGGAAAGAAACTATTTCGATCTAGGAAGGAAACATTCTAATTTGGGCTTCACATAACCCAACAATCTCCCACTTGAAGACCAAATTGTTGCTCAGAGATATCCCACCACTGCAGAGTTAATGTCAGAGCTGCACAAGTCCGAGAGAAGCTCTACAGAATTTGAACTTCTCCCTCGGAACTACTTTCGTCAACATGTCAGCTGGATTCAATTTAGTGTCAATTTTCTCCACCTGCAGCTTCCCCTCTTCGATACAATGGCGAATGAAGTGATATCGCAGCTCTATGTGCTTTGTTCAATTATGAAAGGTTGAATTTTTTGACAAATGAATAGCACTATTGCTATCACAAAAAAGAGTAAAAACAAATTGCTGAAACCACAAATCACCTATTAATCACTGCAACCAAATCATTTCCTTTGCCCCTTCAGAAAGAGCAATATATTCTGCTTCCGTAGAAGAAAGTGCAACCACCTGTTGCAACCGAGAAACCCAACTGATTGCTACCCCAACAAAAGTGAATGTATAACCGGTGGTAGAATGCCTTTTATCCAGATCTCCAGCCATATTTGAATCACCATAACCTCGTAGATGAATGTCCTTACCACCAAAACATAAACTGCGATCAGAAGTACCTTTCAAATATCTGAATATCCACTGTACTACCTGCCAATGTTGTTTACCCCGATTACTCATAAATCTGCTCACTACTGCCAGTGCCTGAGCAATATCTGGACGAGTACAAGTCATAGCATACATTAAACTGCCAACTGCAAATGAGTATGGGACATGCTTCATGTACTCTTTTTCTTCATCTGTTTTAGGACACATAGCTGAAGATAACTTAAAATGATTAGCCAAAGGAGTACTCGCAAATTTAGCATTCTTCATATTGAATCTATCCAAGATTTTTAGAATATATTTTTCTTGAGATAATCTAAGTTCTCTCTTTTTCCTATCCTTGATTATATTCATCCCAAGAATCCTCTTTGCTGCCCCTAAATCTTTCATGGCAAATCTCTGAGATAAATGTTGTTTTAACTCACGAACTATCCTCACACTATTGCCAACAACCAACATATCATCAACATAAAGTAATAAAATGACAAACTCACCATTTGGAAGTTTCTTGTAATAAACACACGGGTCTGTATCACAATGAATAAATTGTTGCTGAGTCATGAAGCTGTCAAATTTTAAATACCACTGCCTGGGGGCTTGCTTGATCCCATACAAACTCTGCTTCAATCTGCAATATAAGTTCTCTTGACCAGTTTTACAAAACCTTCAAGTTGTTCCATGTATAATTCCTCTTCAACATCTCCATGAAGAAAAGCAGCTTTGACATCTAATTGCTCAAGTTCAAGATCCCAAATGGCTGCCAAGCCTAACACTGCTCAAATAGTGGTCATTCTCACAATTGGTGAAAATATTTCATTGAAATCAATACCTTTTTCTTGAGCAAAACCCTTGACGACTAATCTGGCCATATAACGTTGATGACCTCCCTCTTCCTCTTTTACACGATATACCCATTTATTCTTCAGAGGTTTCCGATTTGGTGGAAGATGAACCAAATCCCAAGTGTCATTAGCACGCAAAGACTCCATTTCTTCATTCATCGCCTCCATCCATTTAACCGAATTTGCATCTTTGCAAGCTTGTTTGAAATTTGTTGGCTCTGCCTCACCACAAAACAACAATTCATAATCATAGTTATCAGAAGAAATTAACTCAAAATCATCATACTTTGTAGGTAGCTTCCTCTTCCATGTTGATTTCTGTATTTGAGGATCAATTTTTGATTTCAAAACACCCTCTGTTTCTATATTTTCCCGATTAGTTTGTAAAGTATGACCATTTTCCTATTTTTCTAGACTCCCCTGCACACTACCCTAATCAGAATAAACACCAGCTCCCACTTGAGAAGACAGAGGCTGCGATTTGTTGTTGAGAGATAGTGATGAATTAGTTCCTATTGGCTGCGTATAGTGGAAAGAAGGCAACGATATAATTGAAGGCTATGAATTAACCAGTGGAGGCTATGTATTACCATGTATTGGTTGCGTGTCATCTTTTAAATTTTGCGCATTAACGAAAGTTTGTGAATTATCTCCAAATGGTTGTGTATGGATTGTAGGCAGCATAGATTCTAAACAAGGCAACGAACAACCTTGTAAAGGCTGTGAATTTCTTATGACAGGCTATTGATTATTGATTATGGGAGGTTGTGCACTGCTTTGAAAAGGTGCGCATGATTTTGAATGGCCTGCGAACTAGCTAATGTAGGCAACGAATGCAACAATGGAGGCATCAATGTATTTGAGGGACCATGGATTAAGGTAGGCAGCGAGGCACCAAATGAAGGCAGCGACAGGTGTATGGAGGGTGCCTCATAAAACAAAGAGGATGTTGGCAAAGGCTACAAACAACCTTGTGTAGGTTGTGAAACAGTGTGTAAGGGCAGCGTATGAACAAAAGGAGGTTGCACCAGACTTGGTGGAGGGTGGGAAGTAATTGCTAAAGGCTGCGACTCAATTGGCATGGGCACTGAAAGTTGTGTGCTAACAATTGATTGAGAAGTAACTTGTAAAGGCAGTGAACTTATTAACTGAGGCTATGAATTAACAGCGGTGCTTGTGTTTGAAGAAATAATTAAAGGCTGGGAGAAAGAAACAAAATTTTGCTTGACACGACCATTTTCAAAGAAATCAACATCAAAATATTCATCAAAAGATTTATCTAAAGGCTGCAAACCTGAGAATTTTTTCTCATTGAAGACAACATCCCGGCTGTGAACAATCTTTTTTGCAATGGGATCCCACAGCCTAAAACGGAATTGATCTTCTCCATAGCCCAGAAAAATGCACCTTTTCCATTTAAAATTGAGCTTCGTTCGTTGTTCTTTGGGGAATATGCACGAACGCTTCACGGCCAAACACCCGCAAATGATGATATGAAATTCTCTTCCCAAGCCATCTCTCCTCAAGAATGTCAAAATCCAAACGAGATGATGGGGCACGGTTGATCAAATATACTGCAGTGTTGCACGCCTCTACCCAAAACTGTTTTCCCAACCCGACATTGGAGAGAAAACATCGAGCTCTCTCTAAAATTGTTCGATTCAACCGCTCAGCTGCTCCATTTTTTTGAGGGGTGAATGGGACCACCTTGATTCTACGAATGTCATTGTCTGCACAGAAATTATCAAACTACGAGGAACAAAACTCTCCTCCATTGTTAGTTTTTAGACATTTAATCTTATGCCCTATTTGATTTTCAACAAGAGCCTTGAAATTTTTAAATTTTGAAAAAACTTATGATTTTTTATTGAGCATGTAAATCCAAACTTTTCTAGTGCAATCATTCAAGAAAGTAACAAAGTAATTTGCACCACCAAATGAAGTTACCTCAGTAGGACCAAAAACGTCTGAATGCACAAGTGCCAAAGGAGTAGTTTTCTGATCATGGCATGTCCTCAAGAAGTTGGACCGGCTTTGTTTTCCATAGAGGCAATGTTACCGCCAAAGCTGCCAAATGCGATTTTAAAGCTGGGAGATTTGATGGAGTTGAAGGCATTCTTCAAACCCTGCTGATGGAAATTTTCATCATTCTATAAGATTCTTCAATCAATTTAACATCACACCCAGAAGCAATTAATTGACTCACAGAAATTAAATTTTGTTTCAACAAAGGAACATATCTGACATCCTTTAAAATCCGTTGACTGCCATTTTTTAAATTTAAAACTATATCACCCTTACCAACAATTTCACACTCTTTATTGTCACCAAGAAAAACCTTACTGAAAACACCTTCTTTGAAATTTGTAAAAGTTTCCTGCATGAAGTAGCATGGAAAGAAGCTCTGGAATCAAGTACCCAAGAATCTGCAGTCATGTCTCTAGCAGCCAAGATTAAAACTCCATCATCTTTTTCAGCTGCAATGTTTGCTTCATTGTTACTAACTTTGTCCTCTGCCTTCTTATAATTTCAGCAATTTTTCTTTGTGTGGCCTAACTTGCCACAAAACCAATAGGCACCTGTTTTTCCTCTTGACTGCGATCTGGATTTTGATCTCCTTTGATTATTATATTTTCCTCTTTCTTTACTTCTACCTCTATTCCCAATACTTACAGCCGTTAATGCCTCACCAGGTGAGGGTTCTTGATTTTTTCTTCGCATATCTTCACTCAATAAAGTGGCTGCAACATCATTGAATTTCAGCTTGCTTTTGGCAGCCACCGAAGTGCTCACTGCCATCACAACACCTTCCCAGCCATTTGGTAAAGAACACAGTAATAAAACAGCTTTGATCTCATCATCCAAATTTATGCCTACAGAAATTAGCTGGGTAACTAATGTATTAAATTTATTCAAATAATTGGACATAACCCCTCCTTGTATTTTTAAATTATACAATTTCTTCATAATAAATACCTTATTGGAAGCAGATGCCATTTCATACATTGAAGACAATTTATCCCACAACTCTTGTGTAGTCTTCTCTGCAAAGACATTAAATAAAACATTGTTGGAGAGCAACAGGAAGATTGTAGCTCTTGCTTTTTTGTCCAGCTTCTCCCATTCTTCATCTAATAGAGATCCTTTCCTTTTGGCTTTTCCAGCCAATGCATTCAAAAGATCTTGTTTGATGAGAAGGGATTCCATCTGTACTTTCCAAAGCCTAAAATTTTTCCCTACAAACTTTTTGATTTTCCACTTGTCTGCATCTTCCATGGCTGCAGAAGTTCTTCACAATTTCCTACACCAAATTTCTCCAACCTACTTTGATACCAATTGTTGAATATAATTGCAGAATAAAAGTGAAAAAGAAATTGCAGAAATAAAAGATTAAAATCAATCGAAAAACAAGAACACAGATTTATCGTGGTTCACCATCAATTTGATGGCTACGTCCACATTCAGGGATTATCTCATATTATTCTCAAGTTCTGAATTGATTACATTCAACCAGCAATTGTATTTATAAATCAGTCTCTAATCTAATTAAATGGAAAAATCCATTCGAAATAGACAACTTCTAAATTGGCCAATACATGCCAATAGAAGTTAAACAAAAAGGAAAGAAACTATTTTGAATTAAGAAGGAAACATTCTAATTTGGGCTTCACATAACCCAACAAGAATTAGTAAATATATCAAAAAATATACAAAATAAATAACAAAATAATTTCAAATAAATAAATAACAAATATACACTTTTATAATAATATATTTAGTAACATATTAATTTTCAAAATATATTTTGTAATTTTCAAAATATATTTTGTAATTTTCAAAATATCCTATGAATTGATCTCAAATATGTATTTTCATTAAATTTGTAATTATGAAGATATAAAATAAACTTGATAATGAAATTTATTGAATAGGAGATGCTTCTAATTTATTAACCGCATTTCCTAAACAAATATATCTAAATTAAAAAAAATCTTAGCCTTCAAAAATAATAATAATAATAATAATAAATATATCTAAATAATAAACTTGATAATGAAATAATAATGTGAACAACTTAACAAGAAATAAATACTCTTAGCCTTCAGAAAACTTCCAAATTCAATGAATAGTTCATAGCATTCTTCCTAAAAAAAATTTGTAAAGTATACCAAGAAAAAGAAACTAAAAAAATGCATTTACATATGAATGCTTGAGCAGTAAAGTATTTTCCAGCAACTCCAAAATGAAATTGCAATTAATTGCAAGGTTACCCCAAGTTTCTGGGATGGGGACGACAAGGGACAGTGGGACAAGTCCCCAAGTTTCCGATTTTTGAGGCCAAAATTAGGGACGGCAAAGGATGGCTATATAAAAATATAGAGAAAATTTAAAAAATATAGGAAAATTTTAAATATTCAATAGATAACATGAATAAGGCATGCATAATACACATTATAGAACATTAACATATAACATTTGTGCTCAACATTATGCCAATACTCAATACGCATTCAAAATTAACATACATGAATCATGAAACAACCTCCAAGTTATAATTTATAAACTTATATCAAAATGCCCAAAGGCTACATTGTTGTCATATAGCTTTAAAGTTTTCTATGAAAATAAAAATACAATATCGTATGTCAATAATGAATACAAAATAAACAAAGAGAAATGTTGCTCCTAATCATCTCTCATAACCGCATCAAAATCAAAGTCATACTCTGAGTCACTGCCATTGTGATGCTCCTCCTCAACCAATGGAACCCCAACCAAACTCTCAACTTTCTCCTCATCTATTTGAGCCGCGTCCTGAGGATCAATATCCCACTGTAGAGCTGGAGTCTATCAATACTCTAGAGTCTTTTGATCATGAAGCCGAAGAGCACTATGAATGGCCACTAGCTTATCCGCTCGTCTAGAGGTAAGTCTATTCCTCTTGAGGGAGTGGATAAAGTTATACATGGACCAATTCCTCTCTGTAGCAAAGGAACTAGCAAACTTGTGCAAGAAGGCGAGTGGCAAGTATCTTCAACTGCGATGTATCTCTCCCATGATAGGTCCATGATCCAATAGGGTTTGATTGAGCTAATATATGTAAAACTCCACCATGTAACCTAGAGGACGAAGCAACACTATGGAAGTGCAACTATTTAAAAAAAAAAAAAGAGTAACAATAACAAGTAAAGTAATCTACTCTAAACACATACATCCTCTAGGCCACGCAACATGTCTACATGTGAATCCCAAAACTTACAAAATTAATTTAACCATAGCATAAAAAATTAACTCATGATAAACAACATGCATCAAAGCATTAACCCATTGCATAATATACAAAGTACAATAATGAATTATTCCAAATATTACATTAAGTCAATATACCATTACAAAGCTCATCTCCAAGATGAGGTAGATCATACAAAACGTTACAATTACAAAATACACGGATCCTCCTCGATTACAAATGAGGAGTATAAATACATAGTGTCCCACTGATACAATGAACATAAGAGAAATAACACATCCACAGCTACACACGAGCTCTTGAAACTGGAAGATCCTGCCATCACGAACAAGAAGAGAAAGCCCAACAATGTAAGGTCCATTCAATCCACCCAGCCATGTGCTACCCATAGGCTCAACCCCCATGTTAGGAGATAGTAAAAGGAAACCAAGACAAACCTACTACCTTTAGACACATGCAACATGCAAAACAACACTATACTAGTAAACACATAGCATAAGGTTACATTACTTCCAGAACCACTAAATTAAGTACATCCACTATACAATACAAACCGACTGTTGTCATAGGAGGAGTTTCATCACAAAGTTTACATTGGTTATCCTTAGGAGATCTTCCTAGGTCTTGGCCCCCATCTTGGGTTATCCTGGTAACCTCTCACGAACTTCGGCCCTACATGCATACTAGTGCAGAATCGATTATCTTTCAAGAAGACAAGATAATGATCTTGCCATTCTAGGCCTTCCCAACTCATCTCGAGTCTAATACAAGCCCTTGAGCCAATGAGCGAAACTAAATTATCAAGTTAAATGTATTAAGCTACCATTTCCCCTAATGTAGGTTATTTAATTTCCACTGATTAAACTAACTCTCATACGAGTTGTCCTGACACCACTTTGTATGCTAGCCCCCGTTGAAAGCCACTCCCCTATTGACAACACAATATACTTATTCCACAACCCAAGGGTAGACAGTGCACTAAAACTGATATCAAATAACCACCATAACTCAAGAGGTAACACATCCCTACGAATGCCAAATACTAAATCCCAACTATGTGCACTACCCAAGGAAATCTCAAAAGGTGAGCAAAAGACACAACAACCCTTTCATAATTTACAATCTCTGGAAGACTTACATTTTCACAATAACAAATATGCCCCCAATACACCATTACAAAGAATACGTAATTAGAATAAGCAACTCAAGTAATTAAATGAACTACCATTAGGGTTTCTGAAATCCAAATAAAATAATAACTCATATTTAAAATACATCATTTAAGCATAATTCCAATTACAAATCAACTAGGAATTAAACTAAATGATTAACTTTCAGTTTCACAACTACTCAAACTAATTAACTCAATTTCCACAATTAGAATAATCAATCATTTAAAGTTAACTATCTGTACTTGCATGCACCTATTGCAATAACAACCATTAAATAAATATATTTAATATGTATATATATATAATTAAATATAATTATATATACATATAAAATATATATTATTTAATTATAAAATCAATTATACTTTTTCAATTAACATTTTAAAATATCAACTTATGCATTTTAAATTAACCATATATATATATATAATTCAATATATATAAGAAAAACACATGCAAAAATATATATACATATATATAATATTTATAATATATAAAATATGTATTACTAATAATATATATCATATATACTATATATAATATATATACATATTAAAAATATATATTTTATAAACCCGAGCAGATGAAACAAAGGCTACGCAGGTTATAGGTTGCGCCTGCAACCTCCATAGGAGGATGTGCTGCCTGTGGGCAACGCTTAGTCCACAAAACTATGGAGGCCAGTGTTGTCCACAACAGTCGCACCCCCACCAATGGGAGCGGCAGTGGGGGTAACCCCCTCACCAACCCCCATACAATAAACTTGTTTTTCTTAATTTCATCATATGACGACTTTTCTTAATAATTTCTAATAAAAATTTCTACTACAATACCCCCAAATATAATAAAATATTTATATATAATATATATTTATATGTACATATATATTTCAATATATATATAAATTTATCCAAGCAATTGCTCTAGATGTGCAATTAATTTTCACAAATACGTTTTCTACATAAGAAGATTTAAATAATCTTAACCCAAAGGATTACAATTTTCTACAGTTTCGATTCAATCTTAACAAAGACTCTAAAATTTAACTATAATTTCTTTTGTATAAATCTATTTCTAAAACTCAATCTTAACAAAGGATCTAAAATATATTTTCTACAGAGCCTGTAAATATTTTCTACATAAGTTGTAAATATTTACGACAATCTTTCAATTTAAACAAAAATACAAAGCTTCTACAAATAATGAAATCCTCTTCTACAAGAAACTTTTCCAATTTGCAAAACAATAATAATTTAAATAACCTTTTCAAATTAAATTTACAAAATGCAACAATCCAGAAGATTTGTTGATTCGAAGTTTGATGCAAAACTTTCCCTTCAATTTCCAACTTTGCCAAAGCCTCTTCCCAGAATTACCACTTTCCAGAGAACAAAAAAATATTCTCCGGGAATCAATTTTCAAACTACTGTAGTAAATATCTTCTAACTTCCAGTTACAAAACAAATATCTTTTCTACAACAACCACAGATATTTCCAATGATCTTTTACAGATATTATGCATTTGAAATTTAAATAACTTATTTCAAATAAAATTTAATCTAATAATAAAAATCACTTTATAACATAAATTAAATTAATTAATTTATCAATTATAAAGCCTCAACATCAATAATCTAGATTAATTAAATAACCAATCAAAAATTTATAAATTAATTCTCACAAATAAACCTTGCACAATAAATAAAATAACAAAACAAACGTGGATAAAGAATACGACCAATACATGGGTTGACGACACACTGTACTAGGGTAAAGGCTTGACTAGGTAGACCTGTTACTATCTCCCAATCAACATTACTGTTGGGTAGTGGACACGCTTAGACCTGTGAATCCAGGTGAAGCCGTTGTCCTATACCTAAAAAACCTACAAACAAATCATATGTCATACATGTATCCAGATAATAAATCATACACACCGTGAAGAAAGAATCACAGAATCGCAGGGCACTCGCATGCGAGTGATGCAATCATGTTCCCTTCACCAATACAGTATCATAATAAACTGATGAACTACAACATCAATTAAAATACAGATGAGCATATATCAATCACTCAAATAATCACTTAAAACTAACATAAAGCATGTCATAAACCATCAATCTAGTGTATCATCTCATCAATATAGATCTATCATCGCTCCACTGTCAGCGATAGAATAACAATAACATAAAATATGGTCTATCAATGTATCTGAACTGTCAAAGAAAACATAGAAAATCGGAGGGGTGTTACAATATAGCTATATCCAACCTCACCTGCGGTTTACTCAAGTTTGGGCCATTAAGATTAGCAAAGTCTAGAAATTGTGACCGAAGTAGTGAAGCCTACTCTAGTGGATAAATCTTTTCAATGGCATGTGTGAACCCATCTAAAACCTCAACATCATCACATGGAGGCACCCTGCCATCCCTTGGTGCATACCATTTTGGATTTAGAGCAAAGGAAACCATATGAAGTGGGGTGTTCATTGTATTCCACCTCTGCATCACAATGGGCCTAATGTGTTGCTCATATAAATCCAAAGTGGGGTCCTTTGCCGAAATAACTTGCTTGATCTTCCCAAGCATACTGTCAAATGTCTCATATATCTCTCCAATATTAGGAGAGTCTGTATTAGCATATCTGATGACATCTACAATAGGCGAGATCAAGGAGAAAATATATATGCAAAATGCAAACAAAAAGTTCAAAATAATTTGTTGACAAGTTAATTGACATGTTAGAAATTTCAAAAGTTGGAACATTGGACTTAATAAAATTAAAATATTAAAAACAAAAATTTAATATGAAAATTAGCCATCTAATATGTCTTACCTAACATTGGCCCACCAATCGTCATCGAGGATCTTTTGTTTGATGGTCTTTTCCTTGAGTAGAACTTGCATTAGGCCATCTATTCCACTCAGCATTGACCATCATCAGTTGTAGAGGCTCATGCACCTCAAGCATCCTCTCCAACAGGATGAAGTATGTGGCATATCTACATTCATTAATTCAATGATTCATTAAAAAATAAAAATTTAAAACATAATTATGAATACAAATTGAAAGTGAAACAAAATGAAGTAAATGGCATACCTTGTATCAACAAGTTTGAGAAACTCCTTCTTTGAAAATGTCCTAAAGAGAGCAAGTGAGGTGTGGTGATTGCAAATGAACATCTGAATGTCTCTAGCTTCTGCCACCATTTTTTTCACCCAATTCATCTTCCCTATTTCTTTCAATGCATTGTTCAATGCATGAACACATGGGGTCCAAAATATGTGCCTGTAAGTACCCTCCACCATCAACCCATTCAATTTGCACACACGTGATGAATCGGTGATCACCTGCACCACATTTGCAACCCCAACTTCCTCTATGGCATCTCTCAAAATGGAAAATTGAAAGTATGCATCCTTACATCTCCCTAAACAATCTACGACTCTAAGAAAATAAGAACCAATAGGGCATGTGACTATGACAATGATGAGTGGTCGACGTCTACAATTAGTCCACCCATCCATCACTATAGAGCACCTTGTCCTAATCCATGTTTGTCTCATCTCCTCCATTAAGACATTAACTTTGGAGTACTCTTTGTTTAGGAGGGTGGTGTGTAGCTTATGATCTCCAGGGGGTACAAATGAAGGACCAATAGTGGCTATGCCTTTCAACATTTGTTTGAAATAAGAGGAACGGGCCACATGAAATGGAATGGCATGGGCAAAAAAGAATTTGGCAATCGAGGATTCAATAGTTTCTCGTGTTTGGTTTCAAAACATGGACTCAACTGAGGCTACCTTATCACTACCAATCACCTTCCTCTTTCCTCTTAAGATAACACTACTACCAACCATGGAAGGACTAGGAGTAGGAGTGGGCATAGATGATTGTGAACTTGGGAAAGAAGGAGACCCACCTTAAACCCCACCATCACACTCCATTTGTATTATTCGACACTCTATAAATAGTGCATCTGTCAATGCAGGACACACTCTAACTCCATGGCTCACCTCACCCAAAAAATGAGACCTAACTCTTGTGAAGCTTCCCCTAAACTCCTTTTCACAAACATGGCAAAACCAAACCCTACACCCCCCTGATTTTTTTTGTATTTCACCCTTGGTTGTCACATATTGAAGGAATGGTTTTTTTTTTGTCTAATGGGTGTTTTGCATAGTCCTTCATAATTTTGGTATTAGTTGATGAAGGAGGGCATTGGTTAGGGGTTATTTGCTCTCTAGTTTCCCTTCTATCTTTCATTTCAACTTCATTATCACTCCCACCCTCACTGTTGCTCTTTTTTTTTGTTTTTAGAATGCAAGTTTTGACTGAAAATGCAAAAAAAATAAAAAAAATCAAACTATGCACGCTTCATATTTTGCAAAAAAATGAAAAAATGAAAAAAATAAAATAGGGAAAGGAAATGCATATCTCTTTTGGGTGGATTTCTCCACAGCAACACTATTTCAACCTCCTCTCCTCACTGTGACTTGAACACTCTTTAATGGCTGTTTGTTGCCTCAAACCAACAGGTTTGCTCAAACAAATAAAATGAATAAAATGGAGTTAGAACCTTTTCCTTATAAAGAATTAAAACACTTGGAACCACACATGCCACATAGGCAGGGGAATTCTTTTTTAATTTTATATTTTTTTTTATGTTTTGAAGTTGCAAAATGCGAGGGACGGTCAATCATCCTTGGGACAGTCGAGGGATAGCTCAGCCGTCCCCCTTCCGTCCCTAGGATCAATCAACCATCCCTCATTGGATCAACGACATCCCCCCATTCTTAGGACATTTCCCGCAAATTTTCAAAAAAGGGGAGCCAGATTCCCTATAATCCTGTGTCCCAATTTTAGGGCTGAGGGATTTAAATTGGTGAGTTGGGATGCATCCCTGGGTATCCCCAATTAATTGAACTCTACAACAATTTTAATAAAAATGGGATTGAATTAAGACAATTAGAAACTGTCATTAAGGAAGTGCACTTACATACTTGACATCAAGCAAAAACACAAGCATTTTCCTTAACACCATAATGGTCACTAGTGTTGGTCTAAATGAGCTAATTTTGTATACTCGGTTTTCTTTAAAGATTATGTCAAGAAAGTTTAACCACCAGCGAAAAGTCAGAGGTACTCCCAATATGCTCTACTTTGTCTAAAGCACCATTAAAAATATCTTTAATTTTTTTAAGAAAAGACAAAGTGACAATATCAACACTTGGGCAAAGAAACAGAGACATTCATAATTTAAAACACATCATTGATATTACTGACATGTTTGGCTTGAAAAGGCTGAAAGAAGAACATACAATGCAAGGTGCAATCTTCTGCTAAAAGGTTTGATAATAATCTGACATCTTTTTTGTTTATTGCATCATAAAATATATCAACAATGGCTACAGCTAATGGTGCTTCATTGAAAAAAATGTTTTTTTAAGCATGCTAATGGAAATTGAAGACAGTAAAGGACAGTTAGAGAGTAATGATCTCATGTATTACAATGTAGACTAAGTAAAGGGATTTGTACCTAAATGTTATGTAATAAATGATAAAACATTTTTAAAAGTAGTTCCTCTTAAAAGTTATATTTTTCAGAATGTTTCATAGTGTTGTGATATCATATTAAATTTCAACACATAGTATGCAGATTCTACTCTGTAGATTTTGAAACAAATTGTGAAACTTAAACTTGAATGAAACCTGCAATTTTGAGTGGTTTAATCTACAATTCTGAGTGATATAACTTGCATAAACAATCTTGTTAAAGTACAATAAAATAATAAATTAAAAACTAAAATCAAAATATATAACTTGCTATCTGAATATATAATTTACAAAAATTAAAGCAAACTCCAAAATACTTGTATTATGGATCCAACAATACCTGTTGAAGACTGTTACTGGGTATATTTCTTTGGTTGATTTTTGGGATATGTATGAAATTTACTTAGACCTCTTTGGTGTAGTCATTGCACCAAATAACTATTTGTCATAGATAGTAGATGATATGAAATTCCAATATGGAGAAGCTTAGAGGTTTTATTGTAGAGCCCAATTTGAGTGTGCAAAGCACATCAATACATCTGTTCAATATATATGAAACATATTTGTTAATAGAGATAATAGCTGAAATGGTATTTTGTAAGTAAGTTTGAAATGATGGTAAATGAAGTTGGAATTTGAATAAATGCTATTGATAAAATAGGAGTAACTAACCTGCAGTTGTTTTAGCTATTAGTGTTTGTTCAGGAGATTGAATTTGATAATGCCAATAAATGTGCTTCCTCTTGCTTTTGGCAAGCTACATATGGGCGTTGTTGCATACGTGCATATCGTTCAAATGTGAAGGCTAGTTTGATGTGCAGGCTTGCTAGTTCACACACTCTAGAAATAGTTGTGAATGTTAGGCCTTGGCGGTCCACATTGCCAATGTCGATTGTTTCCTTTTCAAGTGTTAAGCCTTGTGATTTGTGTATTGTTAAGGCCCATGCCATTTTGAGTGGTATTTGACGACGTCGACCACGACTCAAAGGTGCAATAGGGACATTTTTAGGATTATTTTGGTCCCAAGCAGGCCAATGTAATTGTTGAATTGAACAACAACAAACTATGGAATTGAAGGTGGATTTTCGGCATCCTTGTAGACTGTTGCTTTGACTTTGCCAAGTGCACCATTCACAAGGCATGTTTCCACCCATAGATTTGAACATAACATTACTTTTTGTTCAACACATAAAAGAAGCTTAGATTGAAGTTGTTCTTCGTCTGGATCTGAACTTGGTGGTCCCCTAAGTTGCTCTACAATTGATAATGCAACAGGTTTTGCCAAAGGCAATAAAATTTGTTGGTTATGTAGCAAGACCATTTCATTTGTTGCTAAGAGATGCATTGAGGATAAGAAACCAAATTGCTCTGTAGAGGTCAATGCTGAGGTGGAGCAAGACATTAGAACTTTCCAATCTTCAATTTTAGGTTCTGCATTTCTCAAATTGGAGAGAGAACGAAATGAAATATGTGCAGGATCTTCACCGATTTGACAAAAAAAATTGGTAAGTGTGATAACTTTTGTGAAGTTGCATCATAGAGTGCCTCCATATGATGTTGAGGCATACATAGGGATGTCCTTGACTGGTGGAAGTTGTCCTAGATCACCAAAGAGCATGATTGAGCGTCCTCCAAATGGTATTTGGTTATTACTGGGGAATGCTTCACGTAACCTCATGTCAATGTGTTGTAGCAACTTTGGTCCAATGAAAGCTCATTTCATCTATTAGTATGTATCGAATGAAGTACATTTTTTCCTGGAAGCTTGCTAGTGTATTTCCTTGCAAGGGTTCCATATATTTGATAGGTATTCGTAGAGTAGAGTGGATTGTTGATGCTTCTATGTTGAATGTTGTTATGCCTGTAGGTGCAAGAAGTAGTAATGGTGATTGGCCATTTTGGACTGAGTTCATGAGTGCAATTTTGATGGCTTTTATCAAGTGTGATTTACTTGTTCCAGTAGTTCCTTGAACAATTAATTTTAGAGGAGGTTGGAAAGTATCATCATGTAGGTGTGAAAAAATTATATCAAATGCTTTTTGTTGTTGGACAGAGAGTTGAAGTTGGGTAGGGCAATTTCTAAGATGGCGGACTTGAAATGTTGGACGATTGGATTCTATGAATGTACTTGCAGATGCTTGATGGTGTGAATTGAATTTGGTAGATCCCCAATCATGGTGCAATTCAATGTCACGGTGACCAAGCATGTCTAGTTTGTCAAAGTGGAGGGGAAGGCTTGGGTATAGGCGAGACAATAGTTGCCATTCAGATGGGTTGTTATCTTGTATTATATCTTCTTCATCGAAAGAGGTGTTGGAATGTGTATCTTCAGGAGCTTCTATTGGTGTGCGTAGTACATGTTAGGGATGATAATTACATGCAAAATTCTCCCATTGTTCTATAGTTTGAGCCGATGATGCACCAATATCATTGTGAATGTTGTGGAATGGCTTGTAGAGTAGTAGTTCACTCCAACAAAATGCTTCAAAGTTTTTGTCATCTTTTGCAGGGATGGTTATGAAGCATGGGGATACACATACAATGGCATGTATGGAGCGCTTTTTCCACTAGCTATGCTTTCGAGATGGTTTGAAAGTCCATTCTCTAGTTACTTCAATAAGTGACATGGACTCTAGATTTGTTGGCCGATCCATGTAAGTATCAATGTAGTTTGGGGATGCAGTAATTGTTTCAAAGGACATCGAGACACGTTGGAATTTATTTTGGCTAATATTTAAAGAAACAAATGTCTTGCTTGATAGGCAGAGGGGGAGTTTAAGCAGTAGGTGGCAACTTTCTTGGGCTCCAATATCACGATCCTCTAGTATTTTTGCAAGCATTTTTGGGAAAGCAATGGGTGTTGGCTTGTCAAACTCAATATCAATTGTACTATGAGAAAGTATTTCATGATATGTTTCTGATTTGCTTTCAGCTTTTGCTACATATTTTGCAATGTATTTGAGGACAACATGGATAGAGAGAACAGGTTGGTAGTCTACATTGGCCCTCCAAATAGAGAGTATAGAAGGGTTGTGTAGGTGTAAGCAATCGTCATTGCGACAAGGGGTGAATGTTGGTTGGCCATGCTCATCTATTGCTAGAGTTGAATAAATCTTGTATGGTGTTGTGCACAATTCTCCAATTTTGTGTAGTCGATTAAAGGGTCTAAAGGCATAATTAAAATTGTGTCCATTAAACATGGATCATCGAGAACAGTTTGGTAGATTGTTTGGTTTCTTAAAGGAAGGGGTTTGAGATTCCATGTAGAGACATATCTATTGATGTATTCAATTGCATTTTTTACTGATACTAGATTATTCCATTGTATTTTCTCGGTAATTGGTGCATCTTTAGCCATAGGAAACCATGGATATGTGTTGAACCCCTGTGTTGCCATTCATATCTGGAGGAAACTTATTATTAGGAATTGTTTAGAAGGTATGCAATGTAAATTGATGAAATTATGAAGATTTTACTTGTACCAGTAGTCTGTTGCACCAAGTAGCTTTTCCAAGGCCTCTTCACGAAATGCAGTAAATCTATGGTGCATGTATTGTGTTGTAAGGTGTGGATTTCGAGCTATATTTTGTATCCTCCATATGTAAGTTGTTTGTGGATTTGTAGGTGCATCAGATCGCATTATAGTATGCAAGTCTAGCTATTTTGTATCCGCTGCACTAAGTGTGAAGAATAGTGTTGGGAAACCAATTTGTATGACCATATTTGAAAGCTCCACTCTACAACGGTTCCAAAATTTTCTTCTTCCACAAATTGACGCTCCAAAGCGAATGAGTTGTTTTGTAAGCTTTTCATCAGGAAAGTCCTTCAATCTTTGACGAAGATCAAGAATAGTTGTTGGTAGACTTGGGTGGATGTTTTTATGAACAAAAATAGATGTTATTTATTGGCTTCGATGGCACATTAGGATATTTAGTATGAAGTACCTAAACTGAGGGTGTTGGCCAAAGTTATTATCATAATACCTTAGCAAGTGGAGAGCATATTAATGTAATTTGACTTCCTTGATGCGTCGTTGTTTGAAGTCAGCAACACCTTTAGGAAACAAACTAGGGAATGCCATTACAAATAATCCTTTTGTGTTGTATTCATTGATG
>VDFB02128196.1:0-18095 GCA_007258455.2 Sequoia sempervirens | reverse complement strand
TGAATGGTGAGTTGAAGATGTGATAGTGCCATACGAGTTACTGGGTAAGGACAATAATGGCTTGATTCATGTTGGCTTCCTAGTGCTTTTTTTGGGACAGTACTTGTCCTTATAGTTTTTTCTTCATTAGTTCTGCACTATTTGCTTTATTTGTATAGGCATATCAGGAGATACCTTTAGTAACTGAGGATACTAATGTGGAGATTGGCATTTGCTAACTGTCACCTTTATGTTTGTCATATGAAGATAGTGTTTGTAATAGAATAAAGGAACCCTTCCCAATCAAGAAGAGTTATCTTGGATTCTTGATTCTCTATGCTTGCATCAAACACTTGCCATTTTGATGACTCGTCCTTGATTTCCTTTATAGTACTTACCATGTTAAATGCACTACCCAGCATAATTGGTCTAACTTACTTATCTAAGTTCCTTGGACTAGTATTTTCAAAGGGTTTAGAAAATTGTGCTTTGTAAGGATATTCCATATACAAACTAGAAAGGGGCGATTCTTTAATCATCAGAAAAAGATATGTGCAGTTTTAGCATGGTTTTTTCTTCAGTTTGAACTTTTGGATTGTATTATTTCTGTTTCGAGGGTTTTGCATAGTGGGTTTGTAGAATATTCTAATTGTTGAAAATTTTCTACCTTCACTTTCTGTGCTGTGCTATGTGACTTATGGATTTTTTGGTCTTTTAGGAAGCTGCCAAATTGCACACATCTCTGCCCTGAGATATGCCATCCAGGCCCTTGTCCATCAGCTCAAACATGCCGAAAAAAGGTGAGCTTTTGTTGCTGAATAATCTATTTTTTAAGGTTTATTACAATCTGAATATGTTCCCTCTGACTTGATATCTATTAGCTATGTGATAATCTTTACATGCAAACTGTAAACATGTATAGGGTCTGAAGTACTCTTTAGAGCTTATATGGAGGATATAAACAGGTACAAATGGCAGAAATATAACAGAATACAACATAGCCACATTTTCAACATAGTGTTTCCTCTCGGAATTTATAATGTTCTTTGGAAGTGCAATTGGTTTGACGTCTTTGAACATGTCAGAGTGCATTAGGCTAAAGGACTCACCCATAGCTAATCTTGTTGAGTTCTCTAAGCTTGACTTGCTGCAACTCATGACTTTTTCTCGCAGGTGAGTAACTTGCCACAGACTTGCAATGTTCAAGTTCTGCATGAGCTCTAGCAAGTTTAGAGTGCATATTCAGTCAAGATTTGCATGCAGACCTGTGAGTTTCAAGCACAGACTTGCTTATATGGAGAAAATGGTATCAGGGGTTTTAAAATCCATTTAATTTTTTATTTTTTTCTCCTCATTTTCTGTCTTCAGGGAGTGCAAACTGAGCAGAGCAGAGTGTTTTTTAAGTGATTGGAGCCCTGATTAGAAGATTGAATCAATTCTTGAAGTGCGTTGGTGAATGTATTCCCATTATTTTTTTTCCTTTTTTTTATCAAAATTTTAAATGCCGAAGCTGTGGAATGAGAACCCTGCTGTTATGTGTAATGTCCCAAATGTTAACTAAGTACTGCCGATATGATTTTTGGATAGTGTTTATCAACACTAAAATATTAAATAAATAAATCAATAGTTAATAAAATAAATCTTTTACTGGCCGACCTGTCTAAAAGGTGCCTATTTTGAAATTTGAATTTGAATTTCTTTCTATTCTCAATTGGGCGCGTTCAATTTAGAACTCCTATTTTCATCTGGTGGACTTACTATGGAGTGGCGCCTTTGCAAGCTTTTAAGGGGTTCAAATCTCTCATTGGAGGCATCACAAAAATTGGGGTTTTTGCCTGTCTGGAGTTTGAGAGCGTAGCTGCTCAACTCAGTCACTCAGGGTGCATAGTCTCCTCTGGGTCCTTTTTCGCATAGTTGAAAAACTTGGACTCGACAATAACTCGGCAGGCCCAAAATTTTTGAAAACTCGGGACTTGGCAAAAACTCGGAGAAAAACTCGGCAAATTTATTGAACATTTGAAAATACAAATTTTTTAAAAATATTCTTCCAAAACACACATATAAACTGAATTTGTAGAACATATTACTGATTTCATCATATATAAATCGAAATTAGAGTTTAATACATATCAATCATCAATGTATTGAGTTATCAACTGATTTCATCACATATAAACCAAAATTAGAGTTTAATACATATCAATCATCATCATAGACCAAAAAACAAGTTCAACTTCTAAATACATATCAAGTTTCGGTATCAATAAAAATTATATATCATAAATTTCCTCTACGACTGAAACTCAAAAGCTTTTGTAGCTATTGCGTGAGTGGTGCTGAAGTAGATGGTATAGACGCAGTGTCCTCAATAGGAGCCTCAACAGGTGCCCCAACAAGTGCCTCATCCATAGGGATAGGATCAAGCTGTGTGTGTGAAAAAACTGCCTCTGCTGGTTGACCAAGCTCACCTTCTTCCTCATCATATGCTGCCACCTCTGCTTCCCATTCTGCTACCTCTGCCTCCCTATCCATCTCAGCGAACTCATCATCACTCATCCATGGTTCGACATTGACCTCATCAGGCTCAGCAATCCAATCTGAGAATGGATCAATGTCATCAAGGTCAAGTGCTTCATGTGAACTCAGCCCTTGTACCTTCTTCTCATGCAACTGAAGGTTGTACCGCATATAAACAAGGTCATTCAAGCGCTTTTGAGTCAACCGATTGCGCTTCTTTGTGTGAATGGCCTCAAAGACACTCCAGTTGCGTTCACAACCAGATGCACTACAAGGCTGAGATAAAATACGAATGGCAACCTTACGAAGATTAGGCATTGTGGCACCATAATCTTGCCACCACAAATCTGCAAGGATAACAATTGTCATTTATAACTTAGTAAGGATTTAATAAACTTAAACATTAACATAAATAGTAAAACAATATAAAGCACATGAATTTGTTACCTGGTTGTAGAGTGTCTCTCCTACGAATGCAATCCTTGGAAGAAAACAATGGCCCTTCGGTCTTCTTATAGCTCTGTATCTCATCAAGTATGAGATCTTGAAGGATATCATTATTAACCAATCTCTTAATACATGTGCTGAGGCCAACAAGAACCTCTGCATCTTCTTTAAAAGTAGGAGAAATAAAACTTGGGGTTCAAAAAGTAGGCAGCAGCATGAATATGTTGGTGGAGTTGTAGGTTCCACCTCCGATCTATTCTGCGCCATATGGGTTCATATTTGGTCTTGTTTGACCCATAGAAATGCTAAATTGCCTCTGTGTCCTTATCCATGGCCTCATATAGATACCCCATGGGGCTTTTATCCCCATCCGCCAATCGTAGAACTCTAACCAACGGTTCTGACACTTAAAATATTAAAAAATAAACAAAATCAACAAGTTGTAATACTAGAAAGCAAAAAAAAAAATCATCAATCAAAGTTTGAAAACTTACATTGATGATCTCCTCCATTTGTTTGGCAAATCTATCATCAAAAATGGTCTTCTTGACTTTATCTGCTTTAGACTTCTTGCAATAAGGACTCTCCAACCATCTTTCACTCATAAACATGCGCTTGAGGTTGGGCAATGTAGCTAAAATACTCTGCAAGGCGAGGAAATTGGTGGCAAAGCGTGACTCCTGATCGCATGAGATCCTTACCATTAGTGTGCTCTCATGAAATTTAAGACCCATGTGTGATTGTAGATGTACTTTGTGATATTCCTTCCAGCTTCAACCACATTCTTCACCCAACTTAGTTTCCCTATGTCCTCAAGGAGCAAGTCAAGACAGTGGGCAGCACAAGGGCTCCAAGATATTGTAGAATGCCTCACCATTAGAAGTTTACCGTCTGCCACATATGTAGCTACATTGTCGATCACAATTTGAATTACTTTTTGAACTCCCACTTCCATCACCACCTCATCCAACATGTTGCACAAAGTATTTGCATTTTTTGTTTCATTGGAGGCATCAACTGATTTTAGAAATACCAATTGTCCCCCTGAAGCCACTAGAAAGTTGATGAGTGTCCTATTTCTGCCATCTGTCCACTCATGAGATATAATGGTGCAGCCATTTTTTTCCCAATTTCTCCTCTGTTCATCCACTAGTTGGTGTGTGTTTTGGACCTCATTATGCAATAATGGCCCACTCAACTCATAATGACCTGGGGCCTTGAACCCCTTACCTGCCACGGTCAATGCAGTGACCAACCCTTCCCAATAAGGACTAGAAGCAACATTGAACGAAATATTGTTGTAGTACCAAAATCTAGCACATGCCAACTTCGCCTCATTTTGCAACTCTTTATTCCAAGAAGTACCTTCCAATGAAGGTTGTGCACCAGGAGTATTACGTGGAACAAAAAAATTAGAACTGAGGCTACCCACACTTCCACTTCCTAATCCTCGTATCCATGGCCCAAGAGAAGAAGAGCTTGCCATAGTCCTCTGTGACCTTGTAGAACTGAAATCTGCATATGGGGCTACCATTGCCTCTGCTGTTCTCTTTTTATTTTCCTTTCTTTGGTCATATGCTGCAAGGAGTGCTTTGGCCACCATCTCAACCTCTTCAGGTGCCTTTATACATGCTCTAGCATCTCGGCAAGGGATTCGTGCAAGGTGGTATTTCAGTCGGTTTATGCCACCAAAAAGAGACTTAGTGCAATGGTTGCAAATAACTTCTCCTCGAAGTGCACCTGGTGTTCCATGTTTCTAGCAAGGATCTCTTGGTTTGCCACCACTCTTCTTACTTGCAGAAGCCATTAGTAAAATACATAGTAAAATAGAGAGAGAGAGACAAGATAACGTTAAGAGATAAAAAGTGAAGTTAAACAAAATAAAGGAAACATATTAAAATTTTAAAATGATTGAAATTAATTAAAAGGTATGATGGTTTTTGTATTAATCAAATTTCAAGGATTAATAAAATAAAGATATGAAGGTTATTGCTAATTGCTTGAATATATACAAACATTTTACTGATAATAATGAATAGTAGAAAAGAAAATAATAACAAAAAGTAATAATAATGAAATAAAATTTGAAATTTCAATATATAATAACAAAATCATAAGTTTTAAAAATAAAAATAAATTAAATTAAAAATAATAAATTATAAGTTTTAAAAATAAAATTATAAGTTTTGTTAATTTATATATTTCAATTTATAATATTATAAATTAACAAAATAATGATAATGAAATAAAATTTGAAATTTCAATATATAAAATTATAAGTTTTAAAAATAAAAATAAATTATATTAAAAATAATAAATTAAAAGTTTTAAAAATGAAATAATAAGTTTTGTTAACTGATATATTTCAATATGTAATATTATAAATTAAAAAAAATAATGATAATAAAATAAAACTCGAAATATAAAGTTATAAGTTTTTAAAAATGCCTCAAATATAAAGTTAATATATTAAAATTTAAATTATAAGTTTTTAAAATAAAAGTAAATTAAATTAAAAAATTTCCATTTTTAAAATACTTATATTTATAGTCTTATATAATATATTATTATTACTTTTTTTTTAGAGATATTTATTTACAAATGTAACAAATCAATAAATAAAAAAATAAATAATTAAAAAATTTACCAAATATTTTAACATACTATTGAAATATGAAACATTTTGATTTAATAAATAATTCTCAGACGGTGATGCCGGAAACGGAAAACAGAGAAAATCGAATGCAGAAGGATTCACGGAATGCAGAGAAATCGAATGCATCAAATGCAAAATGGTAATTGCAGAAAAAATCGAAGATAAAATCTGAAAACGAATAGAAAAATACTTGTTAAAATCATGCCCTTGTGGTTTTTGGTTTTGCTGTCGTTTTTTTTTCAGCGGTCGCTTCCTACGTCGGGTGAAATTTGAATGAATGAAAAATGCTTTATTTTTGCTCGCGTTGGAGTTTATAGTTGGCTAGTCGTTTCAAATTTAGGGCAAAATATTAAAAACACGTCACTTTAGTTATTGCCCACGTTTTGCTTGATTTACACGTGTTTTTTGCGATTTTTTTGCAAATTGAGCCTCGTGATTTTTAGGGTTACTCGAAGCCGAGTAATCAAGCGATTAACTCGCCTCCTCCTTTTTCACGCAGTTACTCGTGATTAATGTGAGTTCTGAGCGATTTTTTCAACCTTGCTTTTTCATGTTTACTGGTATATTCTTTCTCTTTTGCGTATCTCTCTGAAATTGTCCAGGTCGTGGTTAACAGGTGATTCTACTATCATTGGCAGCAGTTGAAGACTCACGCCCTGGCCGAGCCTTCGGCTCTGGCCGCCCTTACCTCGCCAGTTCAGGAAGACGCGTTGAACGAATCATCTATCGAGCCCTTCAAGCAGCGACTCCATTGTTTAAGGCGGAGTTGGATATCGTCGTCAGAAGCTGTAACGCCCCGCCACACAACCCCAAAATAATATTCATAAAAAGTCCACAAAAAGACAATTATTTTCTAAAAGGAAAATTGTAGAAGATTCTCTGCCCTTTCATTTTAGCAAATAATTAAATTTCTTGAGATCACTGGAGCTGCATGGAGCTGCATGGTCAATGGGCTGTTATCAGCAGCCCCCAAATGGAAATTTCATTTATTGCTCCACCCAAACCCACTTTTAATTATTTATTTATATTATATTACTATTTTATTTGACTGTTTGTTTGTAGTAGCTTGAAATAGAATATTTTATTTTTATATTACAACATTTTATTACTTTTAACTTATAATAAGCCATCTCTCAATAGATATATTTATGTTCATATTTATTCACCACTTTACTTTTAAATTATTAATTTAATTAAATAATTTAATCAACAAGATTTATAACTATTATCATTTTTTGTATTAAAGATAGTTAAAAAACAACAAAAGGATCTGCTACAAGTTAAACACTGCCCTTGCGCAGCTAGCAGTAAATCACTTACAATTTAAACTCTGACTCATTTTTCAACCCATCAAAGAATTACTGCCTGTCCTACAACTTAATTACAAATTATGCACTTTGATTGGATTAATACAAAGTTTCACACGAAGACAAGCAATCATACTATCAATCCTGAAAGAGTTTCTAGTAATAGAACTGCTAGAAGACCTCAAACTCGCTTCTAAAGCTTGGCTTAAAACTGGACAATCTGCTAGATTAAGCTGCCAGGATCTTAGCATAAATGACTTCATCCTCTTTTACTGCCTCTCCCTGTGCTGTTACTGCCGCACAAAACTGCTCAGGCCTAAAGGGCTGCATCATTGAGTTGTCCACAAATCATGCTCCCCCCAGCTCCCTCCTCCACACTGGCATCATTGAACACCTTTTGAAACTTTCCTAAAGCTTGGAGAAAAATCCCTGCTTCACTGTATTCATAACTCCATTTATGCACTCTTTTCACTTCTGTTTTGTGAGCCACCTCATCAGTTAACAGCTTCCTGAATTTAGCCTTGTTAGCCTCCATCACCATTGTAACCTGCATAGCCACATTGAAAAAAATGAGACGTTTATTGGACTCAGTAAGCCCTCTAGCACTTCCTTGAAATTTTTCCTCATTCCTAGCCCTCCAAATGAACCAAAGGATCTCAGTAGTAAGACAATCCCAGAAGGCATTAGCTTCCTTATTAAGCTTTTTATCACAAAACATAATATCACAGTATCTAACATTACCATTGCTATTCCAAATTAACAAATGGTTACAGAAAATATTCCAGACCTCCTTTGCATAGAAACAGTTAAAGAAAATATGCATTATACTTTCAGGAAACCTGCAAATAGTGCAAATATCAACATCATTATGCGTATGTTTATAAGGCAGCTTGTGCAGCAGTAATTGCCATCTGAAACAGGCTTTTTTTGGCTCTTCTAAATTCTGCCAAATTGCAGTGAGAGTTTTCCTCCACCTGTTTTCTAAAAGTCTCACATCCCAACAAAGATTAACATGCTCAAAAATAGATTCTTGCTTGGTAAGCTCTTTATATAAATTTTTTGCCTTAATATCACATAAAAGCGAACCATCAAACCAAACAATATCATCATTAAAATCACAACTATCCTTCACATTGCTAGAAACAGAAATATCTTTGCAGGCATCAACAAGAATGTTGTAAGTTCTATTGCTAGGGTTGTCTAAGCTAAATTCCTCAACCAACTTGTTCATAGACTTTAACCGACCCTTATCAAGGATGTCATGGAGAGTCAGAATGCCCGATTGCCACCACTTTTTAGCCGAACATCCCTGTAACAAGGCTATGGGCTTGTTACGGTGTTAAAGGTTCCACCATAAGGACGAATAATCATGCAACACCATCCCATTACGTAGGTCCACATTGCCATTTTTGAAGGAAAGCTTGTGCTTAACCATTTCCCAAGCCTTCCATAGGCTAGTAAAGACAGGAGAACCCGCAAGTGACATGGGAAGCTTGTTAAGAAGGATGTCACAAAGAGGCAGATTCTTCCAAGACTTGGCTTTCTTGGGCACAGCCTTACTGATATTCCATCTAATCAGAACCTTCCAGGGTTCCGTACCTTCCATAGCGTGAGCAATCCATTTAATAGCAAGAGTGATGCCCTGGATTCTTAAATCCTTGAGCCCCAGACCACCTTCCATCTTCCCCATACAACACCAATCCCACTTCACTAAATGCTTCTTCTTTTGACCTTTACCATCAGACCATAAAAAATCCCTGATCCTCTTTTGAATTTCATTGATTTGATAACTATTAAAGAACCAGACCGAAGCGAAATATATGCTATAAGAAGAGAGAATTTTTTGACAAATTTGGAGCCTACCAGCAAAGGACAGATACTGCTTGTCCCAGCTACCAAGCTTCTTATCAATTTTACCACTTATCCACTCCCACATTTCCTTTAAATTAGGACTAATGGCAAACGGAATACCCAGATACCTTATCAGCTTATTGGGTCCTCCCCACTGGAAGTTATACTTTTGCAGCCAATTGGGCGGATTTTCTTTCCACCCAAGAAAACTGGACTTAGGAAAAGAAATTCTAGCTCCAGATGCCTGACAGAATAATTGAAGCTTTTCCATTAGCCTTTCAAGGTTTCTTTCCTCCATTTCAATAAAGATTGCAGTATCATCTGCAAACTGGATATTAATTAACTCAGACTTATCCGGGAGGCAAATCCCTCTTACTTGGGGAGATATAGTTTGATCTCTGAGCAAGTAGTGAAGAGCGTCAGAGGCAATAACAAAAAGAGAGGGAGCAAGGGGACACCCTTGCCTTATAGATCGGCCAAGGGAGATTTCCTTAGACAATTCTCCGTTCACATCAACCTGAGCCACCGCATCCCTCAGCAAAATATTCACAGCTTTGCAGAAATAGTCAGGGAACCCGAAAGCTTCCAACATAGTTCTCAGGAAAGCCCACTCAATTCTGTCATAGGCTTTTTCAAAGTCTAACAGCAACACTGCAGAGTTTTGATTAGAGTTCCTTGACCAGTTCATGGCCTCCCAGCTTGTAATCAAATTCTCTAAAATGTATCTCCCTTTTATGAACCCAGTTTGGGTACTATTAATGAAGCTTGGGAGGATATCCACCAACCTGAGAGCAAGAATTTTAGCGAGAATTTTATAAGACACATTCAACAGGGTTATGGGCCTCCAGTTTTTAACCAGGGTCTTGTCACCTCCTTTAGGAAGGAGCTTAATAATACCCTTATTGATACATCTTCCCAAAGAACCTCTATCCAAGGCCTCTTGATAGACTTGTAACAAATCCTTACTTATCCAGTCACTGAATGTCTTGTAGAATTCAACGGGCAGCCCATCACAGCCTGGGGACTTATCATTTTGCATAGATTGAATAGCTTTCTGCACTTCTTCTTTGGTGATGGCAGCATTTAACCTGGCCGCTTGGGTAATATTGATTTTTTTGGGGATAATGCTCCTTATGCACTCTCTAGCCCTCACGTTACACTCCTGAACATCTTCTGAGGTAAAGAGCTTTTGATAAAAAGCATGGAAAATAGCAAGAATATCTTCCTGAGAGCTCAAGATCCTACCATCCTCCCAGATTTGCCCGATCTGCTCTTTCCAGGATTTCTCTTTTATGTAATTGAAAAAGAATTTGGACACCTTATCTCCATGGTGGATCCAGTTCAGCTTGGCCCGGACCTTGAGTCCTTTGGACTTGTAGGTTTGAATCTTTCTAAGATCATTCTTAGTTCTTGCCAGATCTTCACTTAAATAAGGATTTGAGGGATCCTCTTGTATTCTTGCCTCGACCATGAAAAGAACCTTCTGGAGCTCATGCTCTTCTTTTCTTTTGTCCATGGCCTTCTTTTTACCAATAGTTTGAAGAAGCTTCTGCCAGGCATCCACATTTTGGTTCCACCTATTAATGGCACTACCATCTTTTAAGATCCACTTATTTATTTCCCTAATGGACCTTATGCCATCCCTGCAGTCCTCATCTTGAAGAAGCTGAGTATTTAGGATGAATTTAGGCTTCTTGGGAGTTTCCAGTCTACTATCTTGGGTCAAGGAAACCGCAGCTTTGATGGGATGATGGTCTGAGAGGGTGTAAGGATGAACACACACATGTTGCCCAGAATTAATAGGAAGGAAATTGATGACATTTTTACTTGCATAAAACCTATCCAACCGAGAGTAGATCCTATTATTCCCTTGCTGAGCATTGCACCAAGTAAACCAAATGTCTTTGAATTCTCTCTTTTTGTTTTCTAGAGGATCAAAAAGCCCAAGCTTGTTTTTAAACCTTTGCCAGAAATGTCTTTCCGAACCCTTCTAGGCAGCATTAATTCCCCCCCGCTTATCTTCCATTTGCTCCACCATATTGAAGTCCCCCACAAGAACCCAAGGTCCTCAAGGCAAATGCGACTCCAACCATTGCCACAGTTGAATTCTCTCTCTATGGTCATTAGGCGCATACACCGCTCCAATCCCCATTCTCGCACCCTCTTTTTCCAAGACAATCCAAACCACCCTGTTACAGGGTGAGATGCCATTACCCACCACGAACTGTTTCCATTTATTAGCAAGGAGAATTGTCACACCTCCTTTCCCTTTCTCATGTTGGGTGGAGAAATGGCAAGAATCTTTCCATATGAATCTCATGTTAACCTCCAAAGTGAACCCTGTAGCTTTTGTCTCTTGTAAAAGGACAATATCTTTTTTAGGTTCTAGATTTAAGAACCTCCTGACAATATACTTCCTGTCGGGGGACTCAAGACCCCGAATGTTCCACGAAATAATATTAAGATTCATGCTCATCTGTTATAGGGGTGTCCTCTTGGCAGTTTTTGAACTGCTCAAAACACTTAGGAAGCTTTTCCTCAACCTCCGTCTTCTTGGCCATAGGAGATTGAATAACAAGACTGGTCTTTTTTCTTTTATTTTTGATCCGCTGGCTGTTTGAGTTTCCAGAGGCTGGGGCATCATATTTTCTTGGTCTCCCAGGCCCCTTTTTAGATTTAGAGCTTATTACAGACCTCTCCATTTTGTTATCCTCCTCGACCTCATCCCCGGATTCACCTGTGGCCTCACCTGCTATGAGTGGTATGGGGTTAGACACGGAAAGCGTACCACCCGGCACGGGGTTGAGATTGTCATGAAGTCTATGATCAAGTTGGTTGGAATCAGGTTGGACAACCTTAGCGATAGTATCAGACAAGTCATTAGAAATTTCTCCATTCAGATGATCTTCAATCTTAATGCTATTGCACAAGGTGTCACCCGTTTTAGATTGCAGCTCTGATGCTATCCCCCTAACCGAGGATTTGGATGAATCACCCCCAGCAATAGACCAAGCTTGAAGATCACTTGAATGGTGTATTTCTAAATCACTTGTCCTTTCAGTTCTATTGATTTGTTTCAGGTTAGTCTGCTCAGGTTTGTTTTTAGGCGGATCACTCTTATTCAGTAAATTTTCCTCAATTCTTTCCCGAATTTTTCGCACAACAAGCTGCTGCGCATTAAGTTTCTCAATTTGCTCCTTGCTCCAACTAATTGAAGAAGCGGGGTTTGCGATGGATTTGGGTCCAACAGCAAATTCAATTTTCTCATTTTTATCTACTTCTCCCTCCCCGACAAGGACATCAAATGAATTCTTGGTCGGGAGCGAATTCTGAATAGGACAGGGCTTCCCCAGGGTTTGAACACCCTGATTCATCGAATTCGGTGTGTTTATAACCACCACATGATCACAATCCTGCCGGGGATGAGGTAACTCCTCAACAGATTCGGGACCAACCGGGTGGGTTTCGACAGCATCCCCCATGGGCTTCACCATGTTGGCGCCATCACTCTGATTTTCCTTAGCCCCCTTAGCGGGTTTTCCTGTCTCTCTAATCTCTTTCTTTTTAATTAGAGGACAGTTCTTTCGTATATGGCCTTCCCGGCGACATAGGTAACAAGCATTTAAACTACCCAAAATTTCAAGGGGGCAACTAACAATTCGACCTTCATCTTCTATGAGGAGCCCGGGTGGGAAATCAATCCCAGGTATCAGAGAAACAAGAACCCTGGCATCGAGGTTCGGCAGAGAGGCCTTCGCCTCATCCATTCTGAGCACCTTACCAAACGGAAGCCAGAATGGATGGGACAAGTTTCCAAAATTCCGGGGGTACATTTTTCACAACAACCCACCGCGGGCAGGAGAGAGCAAGCACTTCCTCCGCAATGGCAACAGGGTTCCAAGCCAGCGCTCGAAACACGCAGCCACCGACATTCCAGAAGGACCTAGCAAGGGCTTTGCCCTGCATCTCATGGCTTCTAAAGAAGATAACAAATAATCCCTTTTGCAACATTCTACAGTAGTTTATTTGAATTCCGAATTTAGAAAGCCATATGCCAGAAAACCATGTATCCAAAAATTTCCTAGACGGGAGTTTATTACTATCAGTAGCAGCAAAGAAAATAGCAATCTCTTTAATTCTAGACTTCTCATTTCTGATGACCTCTTTCATTTCAGGATTAGGCATGAGCAAAGCATAACCGGAAGTGCAGGGGGGCTTACCTTGGTCTCCAGAAATGCAATCAGAACCCACCACTGTCTGTTGATCTGATACTGAAAATTGCGCGCCGGTTGGGAGCACCGTTTCCTTGCCCATAACTGCATCGTTGAAGCTTTTTCCATTCGCCGCGCTCTCACTGTTCACAGGGGGGACGGGGAAGGTCTTACCTTCCTCCATACAAGCCCCCAGGGGGGAGAGTCGCAAGGAATCCTCAGAGCCGAGACGCCACGGTACGAGGACCAGGAAGATACAAGGCAAAACCCAATAAAACAAAACAACGGAAACAAAAGCAAAGAAAATGAAAACATTAAACCTCACAAGAAGAAATCAAACCAATCTACAGCCTCAGCCACGCAAGCAAACCTCCGTGGGGGAGAGCCCTGCCTCCCCCACACGTCACCACACCAGATACTAGGCACACCGAACGATGCGCAACTTCGCCCTCGCTTCCTTCGGTCGATTTTTTTGAATCTATAACTATTATCATTATGTTTCAACGAAATGATTTATTTAAATATTTCATTTTAAACCATAAATTTCAATTTATTACAATCAAATAAATAATTTATTAGTATTTTATTTAATCTATACTTCTATTATATAAAAGCTTTTATTTTAATTATTCCAAAGCCTCTAATTCCAACAATCTTTACTTAAACGTAATAAACAAAAGTACTAATCATGCACATGAACATACAGCCAAGCAATACTTGACCCCGAAGCAAAATAAACATCAAAACATAATGATAAAAGAGATAAACCATATCACCATCGAGTAACACGATCAAGGTGAAACACGGAGGGGCACTACAGAAGCTATCCGTCTTGGCCCTCCTGGCGCATCTGGCAGCTTTCTGTCTTGATCTTTCTTCACCACGCAACCTCATTCCAAATTTGAAGATCTGATTCACTGATTTGTGCACACCCGTAGAAAGCATTACATAGGGATTTGTATGTGTACATTCTCTTAGTCATATCGTGGGAGAACATTATGGAAAAACTCTTGGTAAATGATTTTCTAAATAAAAATTTAGAGCATAATTGTGTGATATCTATGTTTTCGGAATTACTGAGCAATCTTTAAAATTTGAATCACATTGCTTTTCTTTCAGTATTTGTTAAGCTTGTTTTGTAAGGACTAGGCTCGGTTCTTTATAGTGGTATTAGAGCCACAAGATCTGCCAGCTTGTGGGTGATTTCTTATGCAGTTAAGTCAAAGAGATATAAGGGCAATCGAGCGAGAGAAGAAAGACGCCGCTTGAAATATTCCCCTTAACTTTTTTCCCCAAAATTAGACACACAAATCAGCAACCAAACACTGATTAGCGTTAGCTCCAAAAATGCAAGTCAGCAAAGAAGATAACTCTAACCAAGAATGTTCACCAAGATCCCAATGTGGGCGAAGTGATAGCATATGGTCAGAGGATCGTTAGGCATAAACAAAGCTGAAAGTACAATTCATCTGCTGATGCAGGCATCCACAAGCAGTGGGAATACTCCACTTATTCAGTGGGTGAGTTTACAACAATTATTAGGCGGCAAGCCAGCCTTTAAATCCACTCTTCCACTTATTAACATGGAGGGAATACTGTCCACACAACCACTTATTTTGTGGGGGGAATTTACAATCAAAAAATATGTTTATTCTACAACTCAACCACTCAATTGTGGGAGTGTAATCAAGTATAAATTGCAGCAATAAAATGAAATAGCTGTTAGTACTACTAACTAGCTTTACAATGATAGAAATAGCTGCAAATAAGAGAGATAAGCTTCTAAAATGTTCTTTATCCACACTGGCGGTAAACCATCCAGGGGTTACATATATGAGAGATTAATCATAAGATTTTGTAGCTAATTAAATGATTGGAACAATACTACTGTTTACAGTCTTACAATGATAAACAACTGCAATTTTCAAGTGTTATTACAATCTTTACAAAGCACAATGAAATAGAAGATTTTTCCACTTGATATCCTCTCAATTAATGAAGCTTAAAACCAAAATCAGAATATTGAAGCAAACTGATATAAAAATCAGCAATCTGGAAATGATTATCAGCAAACTGAAAACACATAAAAATAATCACAACTCCTTCACAATACCTCCAGAAGATGAAATATAGCTTGCAAAAGCTCTTGAGAAGGTTGGCGCTCAATTCACAATGATAAAACAGCATCTAAACTCAACCATTAATTTATGCACGAATCCCAATGCCCTCCAAAAAGGTACGGCCTCCTTGCAAAGGTGATTTTGCTTAATAAAATCTGAAACTTGGAATTAAATTCTGTTAACCTCCAAATATGGTCGCCTCTATCATAGAAATGCAATGATTCTAAATACCCAACCAAATAAAATCTATACTAAAAGCCTGTATACAAAATCACTTTCAAAGTATACTATTAAACTCAGCAACGAAAACGAAATATCTCACCAAACTCCACAATAATGTTCAATATGTACTTCTGGATGAAGCACACTCACAATCCACCACCTAGGGAACCATAGTTTTAGGCCCGAAGAGTGGAGTAAATTTGCTAAGCTATCCCTTAGCCGGATTCTCGATTTCAAACCAGCAGCATAACATTATATTTTTCCCAAGATCCTCAGCTCTTCAAACAGCAGCAATATATAAGCTTCAATTGGCAAATGAAGCCAACAAGAACTTGAATTCCAGAGTAGTTGAATCACTTCAACTTCCCAAAGGATACACCTTTTGCATTTTACTTTTTGAAATAATATAATATTATTTCAATAAAGCATTTAATAATTATTAAATGCACAATTGACTCGCTAATGGCCCTCTTTAAAACAACATGAAGTTATTACTCCATGGGGTACAACCGAAACATGAAATTTGACTAAGTATAAAACCTCAGTCCATGGAGATAACCAAAACCAATGCCAATACTGAAACTGATGGATAGCAAGATGACTTGAGTTGAGCTGTTGATGATGCTACTGCCAAATTTAGATTTACTAAAAATAGCCAACTGCTATAAATAGTAAGTTCACATCAAAACAATAGATAGCCAAACTGAACACTAACCTGCAAAGGATTGAACCGCTGCTAGACAGATACTGCCAAAAGATAGACTCGCTAAAAATAGCAACTGCTATAAATAGTAAGTTTGCACAACATCCTCTGAACACCAACTGAGCAATATCTGAAAGAGGAAACCCTAATTTTCCACCTCAGCTTAGCCTACGGATTTCCGGAAATAGGCTAAATCCTATTGAAGAGTGTAGGGCCAAAATGGGGACATTACAGTCCGCCCTTCCCAAAATTGCTTGTCCTCAAGCAATGCCACCACACTCCAAGGGAACAATTTGATCCTTACCATGCCAAATAGGATCCCAGGGTCCCAAATCATCCTAGGAGAAGGATAGGACCAACTGATGTAAGCACTGCACTGCTGGATGCCAACACAAGAAATCACCAGATTAAAATTAAACTGAAACATCATGGGAATAAATTCTAGAAGACCATTGGCTTCATCATCTTCAACTATGGAATCACAAACCCAAGTGATACCAGGATTCCAGATCTTTCTCAGGAACACTGTTCCTCTAATCAGTTGCGCTACTCTGATTAATACAACCGAATACTCAAAGTGGACCAACATGTCACGATCCACAAAGACAATGCATCAAACATGTCAGTGCCTGGGTCCCATATCAGTCTGTAGGACCTCCAAACCTTGTTGTCATAATTCTGATCAGCAACAAAAATATTTTCAAACATGCTTCTAAACCAATGCCAAACCAAGAGCAAAGCTCCACACTCCATCCCTATCCAAGAGGATGCACAATGCTTCCTTTGAAGCAAACTGATTTCACTGAAAGAACTCCAAGAAATATTCACATATCTCACATCAAGAGTTTCAATTTGACAAATCAAATCAGCTAATAACTTGCTGTCCCAAAAAGTAATGTATGAGTTGGTACCACAAAATTCACTGTCAACTATCAATGAACAACCCATACTTGAACTTTGACCATACAGAAACATTCCCTTGCTTATTTTTGGCAGAAATTCAGTCCAAATAGGAGGTGGAGAGGCCTGGAAATGAAGTAACCAGCTTCCTAAGAGGTCTGAAATAATCATCTTGGGATCTGATTTTTGGAAAATCAGCATCCAAGAAGACAAGCAGCAGCTGCTACAAAAGAACTTTCCATCAAAATGAGCATAACTGCTCATGAACCAAGCTGGTGGCACTTTTAGCAAGAGACCCCATGTCACCACAAACCAACTTTTGATCATATTTCCTTCCCAGAACACCAATGTATGATCAGAAATAAAGAGGCAATGACATAGAAAGAAGGGAGCAGCAAACATTAAACAGAATTTTTGACACTTATCTCTCCATCCAACCTTCTTTTTATGCATTCCATTCTTCAAAAGAAAATGCTTGAGATCCCAAACACTGATTTTCAATTGAAGACATTTTCCAACACATAAGCAAATGGTCACAACTACACTCTGAATATTATATGCTGGTCTATCTATTTTGAAATTACCTTCTTCCCAAGTAATGCCAGGATCCCAAACTAACAACCATGAAGAACCACTTCTCAAACTGATAATTGCTCACACGAATCCTTTGATTCACTCGTTCCATCTGCAATGCCACTTCTTGAAATTCCAAGAAGTATTCAACCAACCTTTGTTCATTGAAGAAATCAAATCTAGAATCTTGTGATATGACTTGCCGGAAAGATTCCATGAATCCTTCATCAAATACAATTCTAAAATCTATCACTCTAAGAGAAGATGGTGATGAACTAAAATCTGATATGAGTCTCACAAGCATCCTCATCAAAAAATAAATTAAACCTTCATCAACAAACCCATCAACTCTTTGTTGATGAACAATAAGAATGCCTTCATTTCTTTGTGTTTCAAGAGTTACCAATTCTTGCTGAATGGTTGCACTAGGAGCAGCAGTAGATTCAACTTCTTGCAACTCACGTATTAACTCTCCAATGTTGGGAAACAAACTCAAATTCCCTTCTTCAGTAATCTTTGAAGCAATTTCTTCATCATTTTCAAAAAGAGGATTTACATAAACCTTACTAGCACCTTCTTCATACAAGAGATTGTCAAAAGCTTGATAAG
>VDFB02128194.1:160623-205037 GCA_007258455.2 Sequoia sempervirens | reverse complement strand
ATTTATTATACTGAATCTAGTAATTTAGTTAATCTTACATTTAAAAATGAAATTTAATAAATTGGATTTAAACTTATTGAAATTTATCTAACTATCAATGCCATATGTTTTATTCAGCAAGTCATTTGTCATGACCATCCAATTTTCTATAGATGTGTCATTGTCATATGTATCTTGATAATCCTCATACCCATAAACACAAAGAGACCCACAATTTCAACATAAGTGAGGTGGATGTCAAGGCTTGGAAAACTCACCCATATCACCTTGTGCTAAAGGCCTAGTGTGTTGTATAAGGATCTAATTAGTGAGCTAATAGAATCCAAGGTCTCCACCTCAACACCCTCCTTCACAATGGAAGGGATAGTGACATGTTCAAACTCAGTTCTAGATAAGGGTCTTAGAGCCTAGTTTTGGGCACAGTGTGCCCCAATTCTATCATATATGGAACCCCCACCTCTACCCTAAAACTCCCACATGTCGAAGTAATTAGGGATCCCATTGAGGTCAAACTCACAGTAGATTTTCCTCAAAAACTATTGGGGACCTCATTATTATTGGATGGAGGATGGTCAAAAACCATCCACCACCTATCTCAAAAATTATCTTGTATCCCTCGCTAGTGGCACCAATGGATAGGGAACCTCTTGCAAGTGCCAGGTAAGGGTTGATTGGATCACAAGTTAGTGAATAATGAACACAACTCAGATTTCTTTCTTTCTTTTTTTAATTTGGTCATAAGATATTTTTTCTAAATAAAATTGTCTTATTTATTTCCCCATGGTTCACCATCTATTGATTTGGCCACTCAAGGATACTATGTGAGAGATGATGGATTCTAGTGAATTGGTGAGGGTGGACCTATGGGAGTTCACTATTGAAGTGGACCTCTCAACCTTCCAATTAATGCCTCAAGTTCTCTCTTATTATTTTCTATTTAACCTAATATGTTTTCTTGCATTCCTGGAGGATGTTAATCTAAGAAGGAGGGTTTTTTTGTGGTTGTTATTGAGTAGGGTTTTGATGAGGAAATGAATTAGGCTTTTGATAAGCTAGTGGTGCATTATCAACTCCTAAAAATTAAATAAAATCTACTCGAAAAAAATAATTAAATCTATCTATTTAATCAAATTTTTACACTAAGAAAATAAAAAAATTACCTCTTCAACCTCAACAATGTCGTGGTGGTATTTTCATATTTGTGGACAAACAATGATGAAAGGCCTATCCCACGATGCAGGTGTGCTTGAACATAGTTGCAAAATACGAGTTTGGCTAAGGACCAGTAATATAAATGAAGTTTTGAGGTGAGTTTTTTTTTTATGTTGAGAGATGATAACATGAGTGTTTTGTGGTCTTTAGAGGGCCAAAATGTTGGGTGATCACTTTTTGGTTCCCCATCTTTGTGCACATGCCCATAGCCTAGACTAAAGAGTGAAAAGTCTTGGAATCTAGACCAATATTAATTTGAGTGGAAGATTTAATGTAATAAAATATTAAATTTAGGATTAAGATTAGCAAATCCACCAAAAAATAATATTGATTACTAAAACTACACATTTATGACATCCACATAAAATTACATAAAAGATAAAAATAAAAAATATATTCACATTTCTGCTATATAATTATAAAACCCATATGATTTATAAAAAAAATCAAATTTGCAATCAGAAAACACTTTTAGAAAACCTTTTTTATTATTTATTCCTTTCAATAATTTAGCATATGCTCAAATCTTTCTTCCATTATTACTAACTAGATAGTCACAATAATATAGCTTTGGTTGAAGCCTTTAGACATTAGAAATTTTCACAAATGCATGGAGACTATACTATTTTTTCCTTTCTAAGATAGTTTGCACACCAACAAGCTCAATCCATAACTTAGTTTTATTTATATATTTTTCATCCTATAACATTATTCTCAATTTGGAAAACATCTAGAAAGGTGTTGAAATCCTTAATTGTTCTAAGAAAGGTGTAGGAGCTTTATTCTCATGTTTAACATTATAAGTTTGGAATTTAACCTAAGGGACATGAGGATGATATGGACTATGTCATGTTATCCTAACGCTATGACCTTTTGGTGAAGGCTTTCATGCTTCTTTCATGATTTGTTTTTTTTATTATTTTAGTGTGTTAACATATAAAAACTCAATTTTCAATTAAGGATGAATAAATTATCTCTAATGGGATAGAGAAATCGTAACCCTTCATATATATTAAATTTATGGGATAGAGAAATTGCAACCCTTCATATATATTAAATTTATGATCCAAAGTGGTAGTTTATAGTTATTTCATAATGTTGTTAGTTTAATAATTTATGGTTTGTGTCGAGTCATTAATAGTTGGTTCTTATGGAAATTTTGGTTGTAAAATTTAAAAGAGTGAAATTATTTATAAAGATTACTAGATATTATAAATAATTATGAAAAAACGACCAAAAGCAATATAGTTTTATATTCTTTTATTAATTGTAATGTAGTTCTTGATTTTATTTCCATGTTTGATCCTAGAGCTCACATCAATTTCTTACAATAATTTCACTTGTTTTCACTTCACTTATGTCTTGATATATCTTCCCTAGTCTCAAGTTCATAAGACCAAAATTTTATAAAGTCAATTATGTGACTTACATGAGCTTGGGCATTCATAAAATGCTTTCCTTGTTACAACCTACATTTTATTGGATTGTTAAACTTCTAGTATTCTTAGATGATAATTTTGAACAAAAGAAAGATAGAATTCAAATGTGATGTTATGTTGAGATTAAAATTGATGTAAATATCCCCAATCCATAAGTTAATATCTAGAAATAATATTGTATTTAGGTATCACTTGATATTTATCTAGGAATTATATGAAAAATATTAAGCAAACTAGAAAATAAGAATACATAAAAATATGTACAACTCATTAAAATATTATCCAAGCTAAAAAATAAATGTAGCATAATATAAAACTACAATTGAAGCTAATAATTCCACACAACATAGATCATATTACATTTATATCAAAAAATACAAACTATCTACTCTAATATCATTTCCACATCTCTTTTATCTCACTCAACTATTTTCCAAAATCTATAACAAAAAAAACTCTCCTTTTAACAATAAATACACTCCACAAATAATAAAAACCTCGTGCCAAAATTTGGTATACTCCCACTAAACCACCACAGTAGTTATAAATTCAATAAAGGATAGTCACCATGTAAATATTCCTAAAATATCTAAACGACTTGAAATTGGCGAGAAGTGAAACATGGACATTAAAAGGGCAGTTATAGACATCCTCTCCATCTTTTCAAAATTTTGAATCTCCTAGTTTAAAGAACTCAAAAATCCAATTGCCATTGTCCCCCTTCCACTATCTGAGGTACTTCTAATTTTTTTGGATCATTCAATCCTCTACTTCTAGCATCTTGTTGGATCATAAATTTTCCTCCACTACTAATTTTTTTCTCTTTCCCAACTACTTGTAGGCTTTGACCCACTTCCAATGGTCCTCCTCCACTAAAATATGTTATGGCTCTTATCATGTGCTTGTCCAACCTTTTGTTGTGCCTACACATAAATGATTAAAAATAGAAATCAATTTAAGGGGATAAAAATTTTCATTTATGCATGTTTTTCTATTCTTATATGCAACTAGCATCTTTTTCATGATTTGTTGCTATATTAAAAAATATTAAGTATTAATTTTCATCTTTGTCTATTTTTATTGTCATATTATTTTTTACATGTTTAAAATATTAGGCCATTCACATTCATTCTCTACAATACCATCCTCTTTTTTGAGGACTCCAAGTAGGGGGATTCCAAGTATCTCCATCTCTACTTTTAAACATGTAAAAAATAAGTATTCTCTACTTATTCTTTGTCATCAAATAGGGGGATTCCAAGTATCCCCATCTCTATTTTTCTTCCTCTTTAATGTAGGTTGCTTTCATAGTTACAATTCCTTGGGCCACCTCTAGTGATAGGTTGCCTTCCTCTTTATAGAAATATTTAAACTCTTCTCCTCTCCCCTTGTAATAATAAATATTTTTCCCTTATTTAGAATAATTAATGTGGACACTTTTATGGTTGCAAGGAAAATTGCTTTATTCTAGCAAATAAAGAACAAAAATGTAACAATTAATAGATAATGAATTCAACTAGACAATTAAATGTTAGAGAATCATAAGAATAATTGCATTAACTTCTCTTTATTCTCAACTTGAAAAAGATTACAAAATTATTTTAAAATAAATATAAAATTTATTCTAGCTCTTACTACCATCCAAGAATATTCTATGGGAATTGTATCAAACATCCCCAACAAAATAAAAATAAAAAGAATAAAAAGATCTACAACACTACCTAAACTATTCTTCAAGCTAAAAATGGACACAACATAATAGAAAGCTACAACTAGTGTGTGTGTGTGTAAAATTTATTAATAATATTTATAAAAAATCCAAGAGATATCTTTCTTGAGGTGCCTATTTTTTAATCAATTTGTCACATCAATTTGCATGTCGATTACATTTCTTTTATTTGCATGTCAGTTACATTTCTTTTATAATATATATAGAAAATGAATTTGCATGTCGGTTACATTTCTTTTATTTCTTTTATTTCAAAATAAACATAGCTTCAAAAAATGTATACACGTCTTGTGCTTTCATTGTAGAAGCCTCTTAGCTTAATCATACTTGCCTAAGTCTAATTAAACCATAATCCTAATTGAATTCCAATTAAACCTTAACCTAAATTAAATCCTAACCTTGATTTAGCCTTAACCCTAATTGTATCATAAACCTAATTGAATTGTAACTCTTCTTGAAGCCTCGCCCTAACCCTAACACTAACCTTTACCCTAATTGAACCCTAACCTTAACCTATATATAATGAGAACCCTAATTGAACTCTTACCCTAAATAAACCCAAGCCATAACCCTAATCCTAATTGAAACATAATTATAATTAAACCCTAACCCTAACCTAATGCAACTGTAATTCAAACCCTAATTCTAAATCTAATGGAACTCTAATCATAAGCATAAGTCTAATTAAACCATAATCTTAATTGAATGCCAATTAAACCTTAACCCAAATTAAATCCTAACCTTGATTTAGCCTTAACCCTAATAGAATTGTAACTCTTCTTGAAGCCTCACCCTAACCCTAACACTAACCCTTACCCTAATTGAACCCTAACCTTAACCTTAATTTAATCTTAATCTTAATTGAATCTTGATTGAACCCTTTGCCTAATTGTGTCATAACCCTAACTCTAATTGAAATCTAGCCCTAACTTGGAACGAAAGTACTTCCCTCACCTTAGGTGAGAGGAGATTTCTTTGTATCCATTTCTTTTAATTCAAATTTTCTTTTCTTTTTCTTGGTGTTATTTTATGGTATTATTATATCCTTCACTTCAATTGAGGTAGAAGTTAATTTATTATGAGCCAAATTTAATGTTTGTGGTAGCATTTTGGATGAGATAATCAATAGAATGCACTAAAATACCTTAAATTCTAGAACATGTAAGATGCATATTCATTCTAGGGATTTTGGAGTGGATTTCAAAAAGATCTTGAAGTGCATGTACACCATCCTATGTGAAAGGTATAGTTTTTAGAAAAAACCTAACAAATATACATTGAATATAATGATTAGCTAAAATAAGCTTATTTAGCACTACATAAAAAATAATGAGAGAATACTAATGCTAAATTTAAATCTCATTAACAAATTTTACATCATCGAAGTTAGCATGGAAGTTATCTTTGGGAATACAATTAGACATTGATCAACCACTAAAGACAAGCAATGTATTCTTTTTTATGTGTGGCTACAAGATTTCTTTGATTATTGAACCTTAAGAATAATATATGCAAATATTTGTATAGGCTTTTATCTTCTATGAATAAAGCATTTTTGATGTTCTTTAAAGAATTTTAATGAATTTTTACATATTTTTCTTCATCAAAACTTTACAAATTTCTTATGAAAACTCAAATAGGAAACAAATAACATTCATTAAAAAAATATTTAGTTAGGATTGCAAAGGAGCAAGGATTCTTCGGCCTTCACTTTTATATTCATGCAAAAGCTAGGTTTTCTAAGCAAACTAGTGTAGGATTTCTGCAAGAATGAGGATTACTGTGCGGTTCACAGTACAACTGCTGAAAATTTCCAAAAAGCCAAAAGAAAAACAACTTTCAGATTATTGCAGGAATGAAAATCCCTATCAATACCCATTTGTAAATTATTGCATGATTTTTGTCTAATTTAATCCTAGAAATTAACATGCATTGGTGGCAAAGAGTGGCAAATGGGACTGAAGAAAGTATAAAATCTAAAATAGATAAAATTCAGTGCCTATTGAATCTCCATATGATTGGAAGTGGAATAGTATTGAAAATAGAGCAAAACTAAAAATCAATAGAAAGTTCCATAAAAAATAGAATAAAATGTAGTGGAAAGCTCAAACCTATCAAGCAACCACTCTCATGACACATCCAACTCTAATATTTGTGCAGAAGATTCACAAGAAACTCATTTAAGGATTTAAACCATTAGCTTGCTTCAATTTTTAGAAAAGATAAGAATTGTCATTTAGCAAAATCCTGATTATGAAATGAAATGGAGATTTCTAATGTCCCTGATTTATGCTAAAATGGATTGAGGAGCATAGAAATATGTGGGAATTAACGAGCATTTTCCTTCGAGAATAAGCCCACACCTTTCCCTCATGATGTTGCAGTGCAAATGGTGAGCCTGAATAAGAACCAATCCTTGAAAATGAATCCCACGCTAAAGAATGGTGGTGTTTTAAATTGGAATGCATCTATCGCATGCATTTGTAACTGAAACGTTTAATATTCTCCACTTCCATATGCATCATGTGAAATGTTTCATTTTTTATGCAAACTTTCATGCAACAAACTATTTCATTTTCATATTAATGTGATACCTTCCATTTTAAATGCATTATGAACATACATTCTCCACTCTCTATTTTCATGCATTCACCTGTCACATGCCTGTCAATTTTTAAAAAAAAGCCTGAAATTTTACTAAGATTTTGTTGAGACTGTAAATCACCTCTCGGCAAAAATAAAGATAATACTTCTACATAACACATCAAATTATGTTTATATTAGAAAAGGAATGTTTACAAACTATCTACGTTGTCTCATTTTACTTTAGACCATGATTATTTCTAAATCTCTCCTATCTCCCAAAATTATCCTCCAAAAACTCCTCCATTTTTTCCCAACAAAATATCCCACAAATATATAAAATCCCATGGAAAAAATGGGAAAGCCCCACTAAACCATTACAACAATTGCAATTTATTTATTTTTAATAAAAGGGGTAAAAAAATTTATTGAGCTAGAATATCAACCAAAACAGATATTACAAAAGACCCACTTGAGGTAAAGAGAACAACTAAAAAGTCAAGAAACTCCCAAAAAGCATCTCATATCTTCCATCATAGAATCCTCAAGAACATGGGATAGGTCCTCATGGAGGTCATCCCAATCCTCCACTGTCCAAGTATCCATCCTCTCATAAGCCCATCTTTCCAAGCAATCTGACACCTTGTTCCATTCTCGAGGGATATGACAAAAGGTGATAGTATCAAGTAGTCTACTCAAACCAATAATTTGCTTTGCCACAATTGCAAGCTGCCAATTCACCCCATCAAACTATTGCTTATTCAACAAATCAATCACAACCTGAGAATCCAACTCACAAACAATGCTCCTCCAACCAAGAGTATAAGCCTGTTTAAGAGCCAAAAGAATCGCTAAGGCCTCCATATAGTTATTAGTTTGCTTGCCTTTATACAAAGAAAAGAAGAAACTTGCCACCCCTAAACTATCCCTACTAATACCACCCACCCCAACATGACCAAGGCTACCCCTAGATGACCCATGATCTATATTAATTTTTAGGACGCCCAGAGGTGGGGGGCTCCAAAAATGACTATGTTGGATCCTCACTCTGCCACACCTTCTCTGCATAGGCCAACAACAACCCCTGTCACCAACTAGAATCTCCAAAGCCCTAACCACACTCAGGTCACCAGGATTCACTAGGACCAAAAGGTCACACTTGGCCTCTAGGGTCTCCTAAATAACCCCCAAAATCCTCCTCCAAAGTTGACCAACCAAAACTTTTTTATCCAAAAAAACCCTCCGGTTGCGTTCCAACCAAATATGCCAAATAATTATCTACTAGGACCAATTTTCCAAGTCATTTCAAGAAACGAAGTCCTTACTAGAGGCCTCCCCTGAATCTTCCAAAAGTACTCCAAAGAACAAGCATGACAACAAGGTTGGTTCCAAGCTCTCCACCAAAAATTCCAAATCATTCTAGCAAAGGAACACTGAAAAAAGAGGTGTGAGGAACACTCTTCCTAACCATTGCACATAAAACACATAGAAGGGCTCATGAATCCACACTTTCTTAAATTCTCCCAGGTGAGACATTTCTTTTGCACCACAAGCCAAGCAAAAAAATTACACTTAGGCCAAGAGAATTTGTTCCATACCTACTTCCACCATGGAACCCCCAAACTCCCAGATGTTCACCTATCCAATTTCTGGTATCCAAAAGCAAACAAGTATTTACCCTTCGGATAATCCCCCAAGGCTAGAAAATCTCTCCCTAAAAGAGAGTTGCAAACCCTCCTAGCCAAAATATTGGCCAACTCCTGTCAATCCTCCTTTGATCCCCCTAGAGGCCATTCAAGTGGGTCCTTCCACCTGTAGACATTCAATTGACTAGTAACCAAAGGCATTTTAAAATCAACCACCCAACTCTAACCTGCCTCAAGGAAATGATTACATAATTCCTACAAATGCGGATGTGGCAACATAATTGGAGTATGTCCATCCCAAGATTCAAACCAAAATAGTGCATCCACGCCACTGGTTCATATCCAAAACAACCCCTGCTTAATCAAATTAGCCCCTCTTTTAAGAGTGTTCCAAATCATGGATCCCTTTCCCTCAAGATTGAAACGAGGAACATCATCACTCTCCACATCCCCAAGATACTTTTAAGTAAGAATTCTAGCCCATATCTAATGTTTTTAATTACATCATCTTCAATACAACTTAGCAGCCAAAGCTTTCCCATTCCAATCAAATCTACGTAAACCAAGCCCACCTTCCTACTTCAATCTACAAGTCATATCCCACTTGAAGAAGCTCCATGTCCTATAAAGATGGTTACTAGACCAAAGAAATTGTCGAGACAAAGTCTCAAAGTATTTGATAAAGCAAGAGAGTGTCGATAGAACAAAACGCCTATACAAGGGAAGGGCCTGAACCACCACTTTCAAAAGGATTACGCAGCCCACAGATGAGAGCCATCTCTAAGTCCAATGACTCACCTTTTTATAGAACTTATCGATAATATCCTATCAATGGAGCCCTAGAAGTGAGTGAATAGCCAAAGGAATACCAAGATACACAAAAGGGAGTGAGCCAATTTGAAATATGAGAATTCTCACTATTCTCTTCTAAATGAGCTTAGGAGTATTAAAGAAGTATATGAAAGATTTCCCCTCATTAATACATTGTCTCGAGGCAGCCAAATAACAATCCAATGATTTTGCATAGCAATAGCCTCATCAACTCTAGCCATACCCATCAAAGAAGTATCATCCACAAACTAAAGATGAGATTGGTCAGGAATTCTAGCTCCCCAATCCCAACCCTGAATGAGACTGAGCTCCACACGAAATCTAATAAATTTTCCTAACCCTTCCGCCATTAAAATGAAAAGGTAGAGAGATAAAGGGTCACCTTGTCTGAGGCCATGAGATGCTCCAAAAATTTTAGTGGGTTCCCCATTAACCAACACCGAAAAAGAAGCTAAAGTAACACAACTCTTGACCCACTCAATCCAATCATTGGCAAAACCAAAAGCCCTTAGGATTTTGAAAAGAAAGGACCACTTAACCCGATCATAAGCTTTGGCCATGTCTAGCTTAATGAACATGGCCTTTTCTCTCAAAGTAGCCATAAAGTGAATGGTTTCAACAACAATTATGACCCCATCCAAAATCTATCTACTAGCCACAAACCCTCCATGTTCATCTAAAATTAATCTATTTAACCAAGGCTTCAAATGCTCTACAATTAATTTGGTAATTATCTTGTACACCACATTATATAAAGAGATTGGCCTGAAAAGATCCAAAGAATTAGCTCCTTCCCTTTTGGAATGGGAGCTATAAAAGTTGCATTCATGGCCTTCAGCATCTGCTTATTCTTCTGCGACTCTTGGACAACCTCCATAACGTCCAATTTAATAACTTCCCAAAAGTCCTGGAAAAATTCCACTAGAAATCCATCTAGTCTAGGAGCCTTACCTTTTTTATTTGGAAGACAATATCCTCTAGTTCCTACAATAATATCGGTTTGAGCAAAGCTTCATTCATTTCATTAGTAACCAGGGTTGGTATATCAGCCACTATCATAGCTTCCTCTTCATCTACAAAAGGGGAGTCCTCTAAAAACAAAGAAGAATAAAATCTAACAACTTCTTTTGAAATCACAATTGAGGAAAAAAAGAATAACCTGTTCCAGGGACACCAAGGAAGAGATAATATTGCCCTGCCTCCTATCCTTAACAAAATTATGAAAAAAGGAAGTATTTAGTATTTCTATCACCCTCCTGCAACCAATCAATATGAAATTTTTATTTCCAAAAGATTTCCTCCCTTAAATCCCATCCCTCCACCTCTTTTACTGTGGCAACTTCCAATCTACCCAAATCCTCTGTGAGACCCTGTCACGAATATGTCAAGTAATGGAGTCCAAGTGAACCTGGGCATCCCTCCTTTCCAGAAAAAATATTCCAAAAATATTGTCTGTTCCACCGCTTTAACCTATATTTCACATATTGGAGCCTCTTAGAAAAAGAGTACATTGTCATCCCATAGGTGGGTTTCCCAAAGCACCACCATTCTAGAATCAAATCATGCAATGACACGTCCCTTAGCCACATGAGCTGAAATTTGAAGGACTGCTTCTTAAAAAAATGAGAAAAGATCGTTGAGAACGTAATTGGCAAGTGATCTGATCCATGCCAATCTAATATCTTAGAGCTAATAGACCATCTATCACTAAGACAAAAACTAGACACCAAGAACCTATCCAATTGTTTAGAGACAACATTAGCCCCACTTCGCCTATTATTTCAGGTAAAGATGCCATTATTAGGTCTAATATCAATCAAATTCAGAAAAAAGAACATTATCCCTTAGGAGGTCTAAAGAAGGGTCCAGACAAGTATTGCCCCCCCTCTTTTATTCCAGTAAGGAAACAACATTGAAGTCCCCTGCCAAAATCCAAGGGAGAAGAGAATCTAAAGAACACACATACCTAACACAAGCCCACAACTGTGCTTTACTCAACAAATCAGTAGGTGCATAAATATTAGAGAAGAGAATCCTCTCCCTCGATTCCCAATTAGACGCAACAAAGGAAATAAAATACCTACAAGAAAGCCACCATAATGGAGTTACCTTGTGCAAATCCTAAAGACAAGCCACTCCACCAGAGCTGCCTTGTGCTCCCACACATTGACATTGACATTTTCCCCAAATCTTTGAGGCCACACTCAACATACCATCAACTAAAAGTTTAGTTTCTTGAAGGAAAACCACGTCTAGAGAATGAGCACAAATCAAATTGTGAATAGCCTTTTGTCTAGGGACGCTATTCATACCCCTTACATTCCATGAGAGCACGATCATCGTTGAGGCTAGGAGAAGTGTGAATCAATGGTCCTCACCAATCCAAATTCCACCAATGTCTCTCCAATTAACTTGACTTTCTCTTAGTCCTTCCTCCCCACCTTAATAGTCTTCTCTAAAGCCCCTTTCTTGAGAGGCTTTTGTTGCACACCCAAAGAAGAAGAAGGCCTAGATTTCCCAATATCAGAAGCACCCTTTGCACTCCCAAGGCTAGCACCAATGACATCAGGACCACCTACAGCCTCTGGCATCGGTCTATACTCCACTAAAGGACCAGAAAAAATAAGAGGATCTGAATCCAAATGAGCCTCACACACCTCGACTAACACCGGGTTGGGGCTGCTAGTAGGAATGCATCCAATGTTTGTCTCCACCAGGAGACCATATGTCCCTTGCATCTCCAAAGGAACTCCCTCTTCCTGCACCAAGTCCTCTAAAGCCTCAAACCTATTAGAAGTCTCCTCCTCTTGTCTACCCTTAATAGTCTTCTACTGACCTCTACCTTTGTTCTAATTTCACACAGGGATAAAGCCCTCCTTATCAACTTACATCCCCTAAGTAGGAGCCTTACCCTTGTCTGACTTCTAAGTTGGATGCGAAGAAGCATTACTCGCACCAATAGCATGAATGGCCCTCAAACAATTTTGTTGGAGATGCCCATGTTCATGGCACAGTCTACACCTGAAAGGTAAAGCCTCATAGTCTAACCGTTGCATCCAAGAATAAGATCTAATACTCATATCCACAGAATCTGGAAGTGGATTATTCAAATCAATTTCAATGCATATTTGGGCAAATGATAAAACCCTTTTGTTTAGTGTTTGTTGAGAAGGACCAATAGGTTTTCCAAGCAATAACACTATCTTCTGCAAAATGTCACTTCTCTAGCATTCTAGAGGCAGGCGTGGCAATCTTACCCAAACTGGGACCCTAGATGGAAGCTCATCTGCAAAATTGAAACCACCATTCCATGGTTGTATAAAAAGGCCCACCTGATTGTAAAAATAGGGGCCACCGTCAAAAGCCCTATTTCGATCAGCAATACACCCAAAAAGAAGTTATTAGCAGCCAACATAATATCAAAATCTCCTTCAGAATTCCAAGTTTTGTGAATCCAACAATCCAAAAAGAGGAGTGAAGCCCTCATTCCCACGAATTTACATATCAACACATGGTTGCAGTAATATTCCATATCTTCAACAACCGATTCTAGTTGGATGACTAAAACCGGCCTATCTTGGGCTTTCATCAGACACCCATTCACATTCTTCATTTTGAGAGCACCGGGAACAGATAAAATAGAGGCACTTGGGGCCCCACCAGACAGGAGAGGAGCGATCCACCTTATCTTGGCCCGCATGCATTGCCATTGCAAAACAAAAGCAAGCCCACTCCAAATCTCCACCTCAACCGACCAGCCAAGAGGTTTTCAAAAAGAAAAACCAGAGGGAAACTGCGAAGAGGAAAAAAAAACACACTGCCTGAAGCCCACGCCACCAGATCAGCGCACCAGGCACAGAAAATGAAAAACTTCGCACAAAAGTCACCCTACACCAGGCATGCAAGAGAGATAACGCACGGACAAGACAACAGAAAAAAGCAGCAGAAAAAGCACAAAGAAGAAAACTGCAAACCCCAGCCGTCGCACCCGAACCACTACCAAGACTCAACCCAGTAGCCACAAGACCCAGCAGCACGCAGAGAAAGGAGAAACGAGCTAGAGCATCAAAACCCTAGCTCACTCTAACGCCCACCAGAGCAGGAACGCGCCATCCTCTTCCAAATTCTTCTTTATTATTACTTCTTATTCCCCCCGGCCCCGACACACTCTGCAACAGTTCCAAATTAAATAAAAGGTAGCCACCACAAATATTTTCTTAAAATAGCAAAATGACTTGAAACTCAAAGGTGGTGGGACATAATCATTAAAAGGGCAGTTACAGCAGAAATGAAAGGGTGAAGGGTGAAATCTAAGGAGCAACCATTGAGATAGAGACATCTATAAGAAAGTATTCTAAAATTGTTTAAAGCAAAACATAGTTTTAAAATGTCCAATCTAACAGAGTAATCGCTTCTGATCTGTTCCACTCACACAATTTTGCAAACTAAAACATGATAGGCATTCCTCTGATAAAGCAGAATAGGAAATTGATAACTTTAACTAGCAGGAATTTATACAAAATAAAGCCCTCAGTAGACCCTGATCATTCCAAACCAACGTTTGCATTAGAAGTTATTTCATCATTTGGTAGATTGAGTGAAATGCATACTATTCATTACTTACATTCGTCTGTACGGAGAATTTCCCTGCAACTATATTTGTACGTTGCCCTTCGCTGTTCCATTTCCATTACCCATGCCCACTTCAAAATCGATCGATTGCACCAGTCGTTTTATCGTGCACAGACAAGGCAATAAGAATAATTAGGAGGGGATAGCTGATGGAGATAAGAATCCAGTTGATTACTAGTTCTGCTAGTGGAGAAGTATGATGTGCATCAACCTGCCAAGCAACAGCTGCTCCTGCACTCTGCACACCTTTGTAGAATCCACTGTACCTACTTAGAGTTTGGGAGTCATCAGCAAGAGCTCCAATCGTCCAATAGACTAAAGTTTGGAAGGTGGCATCCAGAAGTCCATAGCAGAAATAAAGGAGAAATGGACCTGCATAAGCTGCCCCGGAGTCCATGAAATCCAGATTAGGTTTAACCCCATTGTATTTCAGCTCGTTGACAAGCCCACCACCCCATATGGCAGTCCCAAGCAATGCAACTATAGCCACACCCGTATATCCTCTTATCTTCCTGCTATGAGAACTATAGTCAAGAATGTACCCTATTCCCACAGATCCCAACATCTGAGCAGCCCAATAAAACACATTGTTCAATCCCTTTGTTCGTATTGTGAAAAGCCGATCGTTAACATTATTGAATTGGTAGGTGTAAAAGAAATTACTAGCCGCAGAAGCAGGAACTAGCAGCAGCATCTTCCAATTCATAAACAGCTTGAGAATCTCCAATGACTCTGTTCTGGGACTGGAATACTTCATCGTGGCAGCCCTAGTTCCATCATTCCTGACCACTTTATGGGGTGGAAGCAGGGCTAATGTCAGAAACGTACCAACAGACATGAAGCACATGAATCCAATGTATGTTCCATCATTCACATTCCCTGCTTGGTTGTGATAATTTGCTAGAAAAGGGATGAAACCTCCAATCACACCTCCAATATTGAAAATAATCCAAAACAAGGCTATGTATCTTCCCTTCTTGTCTTCGCTAGGGTACGAGGTCATGATGGCACCTTGGCCTGCCCAAAGCAGGCCTGCCCCAATACCCAGAAGTGCCCCTGCAATTATAGCAAATAATTCATGATGGTAATGATTGTAATAGAGAAAAGATCCAGCATAGAGCACATAGGTGGAGCATCCTGCAAACAGGGTCAGATGAGGCCCTAGTAGGTTGTAAATCCCCCCACCCAATATGCCAAACACTGCAAATGTTGTGTAAAGAGCAGTGTTGGCATTGTTGGCTGCGTCTGGGTTCACCTGTCCTCCACCTCCCATACCTGTCAGAGCATTGAACATGCCCGGACAGCAGAAGCAGATCAGTCCAATCAGGACCACCTGAATAACAGGGGAGTTATGGCGAAAACATCTTCTAGGAACCTCTTCTGATGATTTTCCTTCACCAGACACACCCCTCATTACAGAGGAACAAGGACTCTTCAGCCTCAACTTTTATATTCACACAAAACCAGGTTCTCTGAGCAAACCACTGTAGGCTTCCTGCAGGAATGAGGATATTTTCAGAAAAAGGAAACAAAAAACAACTTTCAGATTATTTCAGGAATGAAAATTCCAAACCTATCCACTTATAGACTACTGCATGATTCTTTTCTAACTTAGTTCAGATAATCATGTGCACTGGCCGTAGAGTGGCCAGTGGAACTGATGAAACCAAAAAAATCTAAAATGTTAAAATTCAGTGCACATTGAATCTCTACATTATTGGAACAATATTGAAATGGAGCAAAACACAAACCTATTCTAGAAAGCTCGAACCTGTCAAGCAGCCACTCTCATGACACATCCAACTCTGATATTTGTGAGGAGAAGAATCATAAGAAACCCATTTCAGGATTGAGTTTAAATTCCTAAAATATTGGGCTGCTTCAAATTGCAAAACAGCTAAGAATTGTAATTCAGCCAAGTTCAAATTATTAAAAGAACCGGGGATCTCTACGTTATCTAATATCTCCCAAACTGCTAAAATGGTTGAGGATCATAGCAATCTGTGCGGGAAAGAAATTATCCATTGTGCGTACAAAGTTGTAGATATACATGGACGATATCCTGATCATGTGGAGATTCCAACCTAACTTCAAGGATTCTCTCGAAATATAAGTTTGGAAGTAAACAGCCAGTCAACTGGATTTTTAAGCCTTTACCAATTACAGTATCTCAAATTTCTACCATCCCCATTTTCATCCTTGTTGGTTAAGATGAAACTATTTAACTGACAGCAACATTCATGTTTATGGGTTTTAAGACACTTTGTTGGGCCACTGTAGAACATATATATTTACATTTTCCTGTAAGATCTCCCCCTCAAGAACTAGTTTAAAAAATAAATGGATTAACATTACTCGAGTGAGAGACAGTAGAGATTCACTCAATACAGTTTGAGAATGTAGTTAATGTCGCCAGCCTGGATATCTTATTAGGGGCCCGCTAGCCGGGGAATCTTATCAATCCTATTTACGGTCGGGTTTATGGATATCTTATCAGCAATATAGAGACATGCAAGACAATTGCAACATTTAGAGCCATTAGATCATTTTTTACTTTTTGATTTTATTACATTGAAGGCGTCCATTATAGGAACCCAACCAATTGAATTATGTGATCGGTGATCCACATTTATTGAGAAATGTGCAATATAATTGCAATGTTAGAAGGCGATGGATCATTTTTTGTTTTTTTATTTTCTTATTATTATCTTCTTCTTTTTTAATTTTATCGTATCTATGCTTCTTTTTTTTATTATTATTATATTATTATTGTTATATTATATTATTATTATCTTATCCTCCTTTTTTGGTTTTATAATTTTATTTAATTTTTTTTTTGCTAGGTAAGGGCAATTAGGCTGCATAGATTATATTGAAATAGAAATTTACATTAGATTTTTCTAAAAATGATTGTATACAATCATGAATTTTGCTATACTATTGCTCCAAGGTAATATAGACTCGAGCTCATCCAAAAGGGCTATTAACTACGCTTTACATTGTTAGCTTGACTACCTATACTCTTAATTTGAATTCACCCCCCATGAGGCCCATGCATCCATCCATCCATTGTTGTTTCATTGAACTCTTCTAGCCACTCCAACTCATACATTGGCTCCAGATTGTTTACCCTCTTTAAGTATTGACATCTAGGGTTTAAGTGTGGAAATTTCCCAGAAATGATAGCCACTCTACTACAACAACTTCCTCTAACACCATTTCAATGTCCCTTGGCCATGGCAGTTTGACACCATATCTCGCCACCCTCAACACCTCCTCCAAACCTTGCAAATACTTTCTCTTGAATAATGTCAATGCTAACGTCCAAATTATCTCCTTAGGTTCTCCCAAGTCCAAGAGAGAAGCAACGAAGTGAGAGGATATGTCCATGTTAACCTTATGGCAACTTTCATTGACCATAAAATTTGTTCCCAAAAATATATTTAATCACCTTTCTTGTCATCCCACTTTGCTCCTTTAAAATGACTTTCAACCGTCGATTCATAACTTTTCCTACGAATGTCATATGTCAACTTAGGCAAGTGAGTTTCACCAGAACGTTCATTTCTGCACATTCGCTTACAAACCAAAACCTAGCAAAATATCCATTTTTCTTGTCGGACTAGAATTTAAAGGGCTTGGTCAAGTAATTCCCACATGTGGGTCATGGGAAAAATTACATTCATAAATCTCACATCCCATCGTGTTAATTATCACATGTGAAATCTGTGAAGGATTTGCCACCTTTTTTTCAGATCTTCTTCACACCACCTGCCCTTACAATGCTTTGATGTTACAATACTCACCCCATGCCAACTTGTATGGGAATGCCAACCATCTTGTACTCTGCATCCAACTCATGATTGCTAGATCTATACTACCTCATTGGCTTGTCGATTTGCCTCCAGATTCCCCTTATGATATGTGTGCATTAATTTAAAATTCGCATAGCCATCAAGGAGTCTTAAACATTCCACCAAATGATTACTTAGTTTTTTAATTTTGAATTTGGCGGCTTCAAATCACATTTTTTATTATCATTAAGTCTCCTTCGATCTCAATTTTTCTATTGCCAAGCTTTCACCCTTCTTCGAGCTCAAGTCTTACTATCATGATTTTCACTTTGTTGTTCGTCCTAGCTTGAAGTGAGTAACTTTTTACTGTCATTATCGCCCCTCTATGATCTCTAAAGATGCAACTAGCATTGGAGAGGCTTGGGTTTCCCTTAGATGCCCCATCAAAATTTAATTTTATCCACCCTTCCTTAGGTGGTCGCTACATTATTCATTTAGTAGTAGACTTTACCACCCTAACTTAAATTTAGTATAAACCTCTAGTATTCCCCTATGAATGGGCATTCTATAAGAATGTGTTTCGCATTTTCTTCTTGGTCCTTACACAAGACATATCTGCTTGGCCCCATCACCCCCAATTTCCTTAACCTTTCCCTTGTAAGTGTACATTTTTATGTGGCCACCCAAGCAAAGACTCCTACTTTGGGAAAAGAATACTCGTACCAAACACAGTGTTCCCAACCATTCCTCTTTCTTTTTTACCCTTTCTAATGCCTAGTATCCAAGATTTACATTGTAATTTCCCGATTTTGCTATGTTCCACTTTCCCTCATCATCTTCCTCACTTATTATTATGTTTCTTTTATTCAATTCTTTCTCTAGTCAATCCATCTAATCTCAATCCAAGTTTGACCCTTTGAGGAGTCACCACTTCCATTTTGTTCTCTCATCTTCCATGTATGGTTCCATGTAATCTATTACCTTTTTCCCCACTATATTTTAAGATTTTCCCATACGGGCACCAATTTTTGATTTTTTAATAGGGAAGGCTCCCCATCCCATGGTTTTCCTAGAATTTTTCTTTTTGGTCATCCTTTACATTCCATGTGCAATGACTTTTAATTATTTTCTTGCTACCGAACATAAAGTTCCAAATTGCAAATCCTCTGGGTGGGTTTATGGTTGTTAGGATTCTCTCTAGCTCCTAGTTGTCCATGTACTTATTTTTGGAGAATTCTCACCAACCTTTCCTAGGTTTTTGTGATCATGCTCCATACTGATTTAGCCCCAATATCTTGGTTGAAAAGAGACCGATTCCTAAGCCTTACTCCTCTATTCTCCTTTGGACTAAAAATATTGTCCCATGCTAGTAGTGGGCATCTTTTCCAATCTTCTACACCTTTCCCAAAGAAATTTCGCATCCTTTTTTCCAGTTTTTCCACTATTTTTAATGGCATTTTTAGGCTTGACATTAGATATATTGGTAATGTCATTATTACTAATTTTAACATTGTAATTATGCTTGTTGTTGATAACCATTTTCCTTTCCAAGATTCAATCTTATTTAGACAACTTTGGACCCATGTTTCTTACATATTGGTCTTGTGTTCCCTTGTATTTAGAGTGGCACCCCTAGATACTTTCTTAATGATATGTTTATTTTAAAGACCAAAATTGTTGATATTTCCCTTTACTTTCTTATTCCCATGCTGAAAAAATAGATCTCTAACTTGTTCCAATTTATTTTCTGCCCAAAGGATTGGCAATATTTTTCCAAGGTGTGTTTTATTTTCCTTTACTCCTTTTTGTTCACTTTCAAAAAAATAATGTGTCATCTACAAATTAGTGATGTGTTATTGGCTCCACATTTGGTATAATTTTTAAAACTTTCCAATCTCTATTTTCTCTTGCTTTGTGAATTAAATATCTCATCGCTTCCACCATTATGATGAAGAGGAATGGTGATAGAGGATCCCCTTTCCTTATTCCATTAGATGACTAAAAGAAGCCAAAAGGACTTCCATTAAATAACATTGATAATCTAGGCGTGCTTATGCAACTTCAGATCTAGCTGCACCATTCTTTTTTAAAACCCAGCATATCCAACATTATTATTAGGAATTGTCTATTGACTTGATCATATGATTTCCTAATATCTAATTTTACTAAAAAAAAATTCATTTCTCCTAATTGAGTGAATTGCTTCGTGGGCTATTATAATACCTTTTGATATCGACTTCCTTGGTGTGAAGTCACACTGTTCCTCATATATAATGTATGGTAGTACTTTTTCATCTTATTTTCTATAGCCTTTGCTATTATATTGTAGATAATATTACATAATGAGATAGGTATAAAATCCTCCATGCTTGTTATCTATTGCTTCTTCAGGATGAGAGATAAGAAAGTATTTTTGTAGTATTATAGCATTATAGAATTTTCCTCATGTCCTTGACTGCTTGATGTATCCCTCTTCCATGCATGTGCCAAAAATTCTAGAAGAAACAAGTTGGGAAGCCATTCGAGCCTGACGCCTTGTCACCATTCAATTGGAAAGCCATATTTTTACTTCTTCTATCAATGGCCTATATAATTTCATGTTTTTCTCTTCTATTATTATACTTGGTACTAGGCTTAGGAATTACTCTTGAATTCTACCTACCACCTAATTGTTTGAGTTGAGAAGGTTATTGAAATACCTTACTTCTTAATGTCTAATATCTTCCTAGGATTCACATTTATCTCCACTTTTTTTGTTGATACTTGTTATTTTTTTTATGGACATTTTTTATTTTTGTGATGTTGTGAAAGTATTTTGTGTCTCTAGCACCTCCTTTTAACTAGTTTTCCCTAGATTTCTACCTCAAGAAAATTTCCTCCCTGTAAAGGACTTTCACATATTTTTCTTTGAGTTCTTTCTCTTTGATGTATGTATTTTGGAACATGTCATCCCTAATTACAACTTCATTTAATTGAGTTAATTCTACTTCAATCACTTTTTTTTCTTCAAAGATATTTTTTAAATGGTGTTTGTTCCACTCTTTTAATCTCCCTTTGGTGTATGTTAACTTTTTCCATAGGATATATGACTTTGTGCCTCTAATATAAAGAGGGAATTATTCCACCATTCTACAATTTTCAAGTTGAGCTCCTTATACTTGAGCCACATATTTCTAAATTTGAAAGGGAATCTCATTGGTTTAACATCTAGTGAGAAGATGAGGTGAATTGGGGTATGATCAGATCCGCATAGTGTCAGAATTTCCACTTTTCCAATCAAGTTAGTTTTTGTCTAGACATCCCTAAGCAAGAACCTGTCTAATATTTATATTATGAATTGGTTCTCTCAACATCTGCTTGACCATGTGAAGATTTTTTTTACTATCTTTAGGTCAATTAGGGAAATGTCTTGGATAAAATCATGGAAGTCACTTATCGCTCGATCATTTTTCAATATCCCTCATCTTTTTTTCTCTTGAATCAAGATTGCATTGAAGTCTCCACCCATTAGGAAAATTTTCCCACTCATTTGTTGGAATATTGTGTTAGAATTGTGAAACAAGCACAAAACCACAAGCCACAGGATCAAACAACAAACAAAGACACCTTCCATGCAAGAAATTTGCAAACAATATGTGCAATATTCATCAACAAGAAAAAGTTACAAAAGAAGCTTTCAAGAAGATATGAAAGCTTCAAATATTCTCCGTGAATTAATAAAAATGAGGGTTGAATGCTTATAAGAGAAAATCCCTAAATGAGAAAGGGGTCAAATCATGACAAGTGTCAACATCACATGAGATGTGACATAATCATCTAATATTAACTCAACTAATAAAGCATTCATAAGTTTAGCTAAAGTGTGTAAGAATAAATTAGACTAATAATCAAATAAAGATTAATTAATTATTAGCTAATGTATGATAAGTCTAACACCCCCCCTTAAGATGAACTTAGGGAGTAGCTAGAAACCCTAAGAGAATGCAAAATGGGACCCGACAAACAAGACCAAGTAAGGTACCCATGTACAAATAGAAGATCTCTATAATGTGGAGAAATAGAGAAAACCACATGGGAGAAACTCCACTCGAAAAAGAGTTGAAAGCCAAGTGAAGGACTAAAGAAGCCTCCAAACAAGACAAGGTTGTCCCAAAATATAGGAACAAAGAGAACACCACAAAAGCATGAAGAAGCTGCAAACACTATCAAAGAATGACTGTTGTAATGTCAAAAGAATATCCTCCACTGAAAACATCTAATGATCAAGATCAAGAAGACAAGAATATGTATGAGTTCCCCCAACGACACTACTCGAATCAGATGGAAAAAAAAAGGAAAACACCTAGAACTAGAAGATATAGATGGAAAAGGTACCAAAATATTGAAGAAATAATCATGAGAAAATAGAAGGTTGCCTCCAGAAATAGGAATGCAAGAGTGTCCATATGGTAAGTTCTCCATCTCACTGTAATGCATGGGTAACTAGTTGTTGCATCCACCTAGTACATATGAACAAATATTGTATACATAGCTCACTCCAATGTGAAACCAAAGAAGTTGTAGCACCAACAATAGAAAGCCCCCCATAATGTTAAAAATGGAGACGCATGATAGGTACATTAAAACTGAATGCCTAAAAATAGTGCATGAAGAGGAACCAAGAACATCTAAAGGTGCAGTCATGAAAGTACAAATAGATATAAAGGATGTGAAAAAAAAAGTCACATATGCATGAGAAAGGAATGGAGGAAAATCAAAGGAAAACATCAACCTCCATGGCACTTTATATCATAGTGCGAGTACAATAAGTTACAAATTGATGTGCAAGATCCCATAATATAGGTGCAATACAAAGGCACTTTATCTTAGTATGTTTACAAAAGAGAACATGCATGAAAATGATTTCTACAATGCCTAAATAGGATAGAATACTAGAAATACATGAAGAAAAACCAAAAACGAAGCATCCCATGCAAATGAGAAGTTCCCAGGAGCAAACATGTCCAAGTAATTCACTAGAGTGTGAAAACACAAAAAAATTGAATACAGTGTACTTGGAGTGAAATATGGAAAAATTGCATGGATGAAACTGAAGAGCTTTGAAATACAATTTCAACGTCGTTGGATTAATGAAAAATGAAGAAACTGGTCAAAATTTACAAGCTTGGGACTAACAACAGCTCCTTTGACTTCAAGCTCGACACAAGAATGGTGCTCTACAAACATGAAGCAAAAATGCATTACTCGAGAAAAAGTTACAGAAGAAGCTTTCAAGAAGATATGAAAGCTTCAGATATTCTCCATGAATTAATACAAATGAGGGTTGAATTCTTATAAGAGCAAAGCCCTAAATGAGAAAGGGATCAGATCATGACAAGTGTCAACATCACATGAGATGTGACATAATCATCTAATATTAACGAGCAACTAATAAAGCATTCCTAAGTTTAGCTAAAGTGTGTGAGAATAAATTAAACTAATAATCAATTAAAGATTAATTAATTATTTGCTAATGTATGATAACTCTAACACCCCCCCTTAAGATGAACTTAGGGAGTAGCTAAAAACCTTAAAGAGAATGTAAAATGGGTCCTAACAAACAAGGCCAAGTAAGGTACCCATATACAAATATAATATCTCTATAATGTGGAGAAATAGAGAAAACCACATGGGAAAAAATCCACTCCAAAAAAGAGATGAAAGCCAAGTGAAGGATTGAAGAAGCCTCCAAGCAAGACAAGGTTGTCCCAAAAGATAAGAACAAAGAGAACACCACAAAAGCATGAAGTAGCTGCAAACACTGTCGAAGAATGACTGTTGTAATTTTGAAAGAATATCCTTCGTTGAAATATCTAATGATCAGGATCAAGAAGACAAGAATCTATATGAGTGCCCCCAGTGACACTACTCAAATCAGATGGAAAACAAAGGAAAACAACTGAAACTCGAAGATATAGATGGAAAAGGTACCAAAAGTTTGAAGAACTAATCATGAGAAAATGGAAGGTTGCCTCCAGAAATAGGAATGCAAGAGTTTCCATATGGTAAGTGCTTCATCTCACCGAAATACATGGGTAACCACCCACTGCATCCACCTAGTACATAGGAACAAATATTGTATACATAGCTCACTCCAATGTGAAACTAAAGAAGCAATAGCACCAACAATAGAAACCCCCCCCCCCATAATGATAAAAAATAGAGAGGCATGATAGGTACACTAAAACTGAATGCCTAAAAGTAGTACATGAAGAGGAACCAAGAACATCTAAAGGTGCAATCATGAAAGTACAAGCATATATAAAGGATGTGAAAATAAAAGTCACATATGCATGAGAAAGGAATGAAGGAAAAACAAAGGAAAACATCAACCTCCATGGCACTTTATATCATAGTGCGAGTATAATAAGGCACAAAGTGATGTGCAAGATCCCATAATATAGGTGCAATACAGAGGCACTTTATCTCAGTACATAAATACAAAATAGAACATGCATGAAAAAGATGTCTACAATACCCAAATAGGACAAAATACTAGAAATACATGAAGAACAACCAAAAACGAAGCATCCCACACAAATTAGAAGTTCCCAGGAGCAAATATGTCCAAGTAATTCACCAAAGTGTGAAATCCAAAAAACTAAATACAATGTACCTAGAGTGACATATGGAAAAATTGCATGGATGAAACTGAAAATCTCTGAAAGATAGTTCCAACGCCACTGGAATTGTGAAAAATAGAGAAATTGGTCAAAAGTTATGAACTCAGAACTGAAAATAGCTCCTTTGACTTCAAGAGACACAAGAATGGTGCTCTACAAACATGAAGCAAAAATGCATTACCCGAGAAAAAGTTACAAAAGAAGCTTTCAAGAAGATATGAAAGCTTCAGATATTCTCTGTGAATTAATACAAATGAGGGTTGAATGCTTATAAGAGAAAAGCCCTAAATGAGAAAGGGATCAAATCATGACAAGTGTCAACATCACATGAGATGTGACATAATCATCTAATATTAACTCAACTAATAAATCATTCCTAAGTTTAGCTAAAGTGTGTGAGAATAAATTAGACTAATAATCAATTAAAAAGTAATTAATTATTAGCTAATGTATGATAACTCTAATAACCCCACTTAAGATTAACATAGGGAGTAGCTAAAAATCCTAAAGAGAATGCAAAATGGGTCCCAAAAAACAAGGCCAAGTAAGGTACCCATGTACAAATAGAAGATCTCTATAATGTGGAGAAATAGAGAAAACCACATGGAAAAAAACTCCACTCCAAAAAGAGATGAAATCCAAGTGAAAGACTAAAGAAGCCTCCAAATAAGACAAGGTTGTCCCAAAATATAGGAACAAAGAGAACACCACAAAATCATGAAGAAGTTGCAAAAACTATCAAAGAATGACTATTGTAATGCTGAAAGAATATCCTCCACTAAAAACATCTAATGATCAAGATCAAGAAGACAAGAATATGTATGAGTGCCTCCAACGACACTACTCGAATCAAATGGAAAACAAAGGAAAACACCTAGAACTCAAAGATATAGATGGCAAAGGTACCAAAATTTTGAAGAACTAATCATGAGAAAATGGAAGGTCGCCTCCAAAAATAGGAATGCAAGAGTGTCCATATGGTAAGTGCTCCATCCCATTGAAATGCATGGGTAACCAGTCGTTGCATCCACCTAGTACATAGGAATAAATATTGTATACATAGCTCACTCCAATGTGAAACCAAAGAAGCAGTAGCACCAATAGTAGAAAGCCCCCCATAATGTTAAAAATGGAGATTCATAATAGGTACACTGAAACTAAATGCTTGAAAGTAGTGCATGAAGAGGAACCAAGAACATCTGAAGGTGCAGTCATGAAAGTACAAATAGATATAAAGGATGTGAAAACAAAAGTCGCACATGCATGAGAAAGGAATGGAGGAAAATCAAAGGAAAAAATCAACCTCCATGGCACTTTATATCATAGTGTGAGTACAATAAGGTACAAATTGATGTGAAAGATCCCATAATATAGGTGCAATACAGAGGCACTTTATCTTAGTATGTTTACAAAAGAGAACATGCATGAAAATGATTTCTACAATGCCCAAATAGGATAGAATACTGGAAATACATGAAGAACAACCAAAAATGAAGTAGCCCATGCAAATGAGAAGTTCCCAAGAGCAAACATGTCCAAGTAATTCACTAGAGTGTGAAAACACAAAAAATTGAATACAATGTACCTAGAGTGAAATATGAAAAAAATGCATGGATGGAACTAAAGAGCTTCGAAAGACAGTTCCAACACCATTGGAATCACGAAAAATGGAGAAACTAGTCAAAATTTACGAGCTTGGGACTGAAAACAACTCCTTTGACTTTAAGAGACACAAGAATGGTGCTCTGCAAACATGAAGCAAAAATGCATTACCCGAGAAAAAGTTACAGAAGAAGCTTTCAAGAAGATATGAAAGCTTTGGATATTCTCTATGAATTAATATAAATGAGGGTTGAATGCTTATAAGAGAAAAGCCTTAAATGAGAAAGGGATCATATCATGACAAGTGTCAACATCACATGAGATGTGACATAATGATCTAATATTAACTCAACTAATAAAGCATTCCTAAGTTTAGCTAAAGTGTGTGAGAATAAATTAGACGAATAATCAATTAAAGATTAATTAATTATTAGCTAATGTATGATAACTCTAACATATTGTTGATAGGTGGTTCCATACCACTTTTCTCTATACCACTCCCACTAGCCCATATATTGAGAAGATAAAAGAAGACATTTTGGGGTAGATACCTAATTTTGAGTAGTTGTCATTCTTTTGAATCTTGAATTGTTTCTATTAGCATTGTAGCATCGTAAATTATCACCCTTGACAATTTAACACTAGTTTTAGCTCTCCCTTGTGTGCTTGGACCTAATTGTGCTTATAATTTGCTCGTTTTATCATCATTTTAGAAAATTGAGATTAAATTGGGGATTGTTATCTAATATTCATATACTAACACCTATGCCCCAAAATAGGTTTGGACTAGGGAACCTAATACCCATGTCCAACCTATTTTGGCCTCAATTCAAATATATCAATGTTGGCATTTTAACATTTGAAAATCCAAAGTCATTTGAAATTTTCTAGTAATTAATTGTCCAAAAATTAAACAATTGCATATAAATTCATGTCTAAATTCATCATTTTGAAATCGTAATAAGAGCTAGAAAATATATTGAGCAAATTGAGTATTCTAAAAGTAGACAAGGAAATTCAAGGGTAGAATTAACAATATTATTACAATGCTTTCATCAATTAGATCATGCTTTCAATTCATTAGTAAGAAGGAAGCAATTATGTTTAAGGATCTATTATGATCAATCATGCCGAATTATGAAGATGTATTGAGTGATCCTCTACATGCTAGCTACAAAAATCTATTATGTTTTGTGGGCTAACCTCTTACATGTCTATCAAGAAATCAAGGCATCCAACAATCAAAATTTGTTCCAACTTGTGGTGTGGCATCACTTTATCAAGGATTTCACATCAAGGTAGTATTGTCATTATCATTTATCATTTCAATCAATTGTTATTGTTTTTTTCTTTTCTTGACTTAGGTTATGCCCTCTTGATCAACATAAATCATTGTACATGGAGGTAGAAATACTAAAATGGGGTTTCACCTAGGAAAGCTCATATACAACATAAACTTTTCCCATCTTTTCATGTGTGTAGATTAGATTTGAAGGTTTCATCAGTTGATAGTCACAGGAAACACAGCAGGATGCAATCTAAATTTTGGAGTTTTCAGATCCCAAGAGGAAGCATCTCAAGTGTAGAGCACATAGTGCCCCTATCCCTGCAATTCAACCTCATATTTTAGTTATTAGTTCCTTTTTGCCATCATTTCTCATATATGGGTCTAGTTTCCTAGTTTCTTTTTTTTTTGTACTGTAAAATGCATTTTCAAAACTAGGGTTATATGTCAAATAGGCTTGTTAAAACACACATCAAATTTATCATCTCTACAACTCAACAAGACACAAACCCTAGGATATTGGCTCTCCCTTATGGCAACAAGCTAATTGTCAACCCTAGTTAATTTTGTGTCCCAATGTGAAGTCAAGTGAAAAGAAGCTAATCCTAGTTGGATCTAGGACCACTTTTCTTGCATCACATTTTGGTGAACCTAACTATCCTACACTTACACTTTTCTAATTTTTTTACAGCATAAATTTTAAAAAATAATTCAAAAACCTAGATAATTTGAAGGTCTTTTTGTAGATTTGCATTTGTTTTATTCTCTACAACTCAACAAGACACAAACCTTAGGATATTGGCTCTCCCTTGTGGAAGCAAGCTAATCATCAACCCTAGTTAATTTTGTGTCCCAATGTGAATTCAAGTGAAAAGAAGCTAAACCTAGTTGGATCTAGGACCACTTCTCCTACATCACATTTTGGTGAACCTGACATATCCTACACTTGCAATTTTCTAATTTTTTACAACATAAATTTTAAAAATTAATTCAAAAACCTAGATAATTTGAAGGTCTTGTTGTAGACTTGTATTTGTTTTAAGCATTTGCATTGTTTTGTTCATTAAGCATTAAAGAACTCTGTGATTGAAATTTAGAGAAAAATTGTAAAATAATTTGAATTTAGTTTTAGATATGATTAGGGCTTAGATTTGAGTTATATCATTAGGGAATCTGAATATAATCCTAAGTTTCTTTCATTTGTCAAAATTACATGCATATTTTCATGAGAAATATTGAAAAAGTGAAGAATTACATAGTATTTTCATTTCAAAAGATCAAAAAGTATTGCTTTTTTGCATTTTTGGGAAAATTTTAGTCACTTACATCACTTTAGTTTCTTAAAATTATTATTTGAACAATTTGTATTACATTGAAAATATATAATTTTATGCATATTTATGTGTTTCACATAGAGAAATTAGGGTTTTTTTAATTTCCAAAAAAATGTGTGCATCCAGACCTAAACCTCTACAATTGTAGATCTTTAAACACTACTCTTCAATTTCAAGTTTTTAAAACATCAAAATTTAACTCCTTTGGTCTAGGGAACCCAACACCCCTACCCAATCAGTGTGAGCTTAAATTTTGTGTAAAACCTTGGTTGTGATCTTTGTTTAGATCCAATTATAGTTTCTAGAAGTTAGACCTACAATTATTTGATTTTTTTGTGCATTACTAGTTTAATCCATAGGATATAGAAAAATATTTTCTTTATAAAAATCTTGTTTCATCATAATTAATATCTTATTTTCAAACTTTGTGAAGAAATTTAAAGAATTTTTCTTACAAGCATGTGAAATTATTTTATCTCTTCTCTTTTTTTATTTTTCTTTGATCCCTCTCTCAATATCTATCCTACTTGTGAGGGTATCTTGGTGCAAGAGGATGCAATCATTGAAAATCATGAGGACCATGTTTGTTCCTCTTCCATTATCTCTCCTACTTGGGAGGATATCTCAATGCAAGAGGATGTAATCATTGATACATTCCTTCATTCAAACGATAATAAGGTGGCTTTCATAAATGAAGATTCAAAATTACCATTAGATCCCTCATCGATGGAAGATTTTCAACAATTAGTTAACTTAGTTGAGATTGTGAATCCACAATTGATTATTGGGCATCCTCTCATTATAGGACCTCCAAAACCTCCAGGCCATATCCTAAACTTTGCAAAACAACTTACTCAAAGTAATCATGTGCAACAAAATGTGTTGCAACAACCAAGTTATCACATAATTTCTCACACATATAAAACTCAAAATATCAAACAATCGAAGAAAATGCAAACCTCTATTCCATTTGCTCAACCATATCTTCCCCCCACAACTAGTCTTCCTCATCGTAGTGGAAAAGAGTATGATCTTGTGGAACAACTTTGCAATACTCTAGCCAAGATTCCACTTTGCAACTTAATTTGAACTTCACCTACATATCATGGGATGCTCCAAGAGGCTTTACAAAAGATTGATATCTCACCTTCTGTCAAATTGAATGATGTAACAACCTTGTTTGATTGTATGCATGCAAAAAAGTTGGATATTACATTCCCTCAACATGAATTACCTTACTTGAGGTCCAAAACCAACATGAGGCTCTAATGATATTGGTTACCATTAATAAAACAGGGGTTAGACATACTCTTGTTGACAATGGATGAGGTCTTAATAGTTATAGCATTGATCTCATGGCTTCGATAATGTTGGTAGGTAGCTATTGGGGACAATCACACTAACCATTCAGATAAGACCCATGACTTTTCCTACCCTTATCTATTTCATGCCAAAATCTCTTTCATACAATCTTCTCCTTGGTAGACCATGGATTCATGCCATGAAGGGAGTCTTGTCTACTCTTCACCATGAGATGAAATATGAATATAATAAAATATACATACGGTTAAAGTAGATGTAAAAAATTATAATTTACAAATTGAAGTCAAGCATAACACTTCCAAAACTCTTAATACTTTATCTTCAAAAGTGGAACCATTTCCTTTCAATGAGAATGATACTATGAATACACTCTTGGGTGTTGATTGGGAATTGTTAAATTTCACACTTACTCTCATTGGGGAGTCTAAAATCTCACCATCAAAGCCCAAAGAGTCAAATGTTGTAGCATGAAATATAAATGATGATCAAAGTAATACTTCATCTTCAAATACATGCTTTGGTGATGATTGGGGTTCATTAAATTTTACACCCTCCTTTGTGGGAGAGTATAAAATCTCACAATCTCAACCTAAAGAGTCTTGTGTTTTATTTTTTCAATCTTGTTCTACATCAAAAAATTCAAAAACATCATCGCATGATGGTGATGGGATCCCTTTAGATTTCATCCCTCATGTGTTGGTGATGTCTAACCTTAACATTTCAGCACCTAAACTGGATTTTCATTCTTGTAACAGAATTAATTCTTCTCATAAGTATTTAGAGAAGAATTCTCCATATGAGTTGGAAAGGTGTTATTGGCTTGGATTTAAAATTATTTCTAAAAGTGGATATAATAAAAACATGAAACAAGGAGTTCAAAATCATATGAAGTCTACAACATACCTTTCTAAAAGTGTTCCAACCTTCTTCTCCACCTTCATCTCACACTCCATCATCTACTATATTTATAACATCTTGTGGTAAAAGAAATAATTCTTCTCATAAGTATTTAGAGAAGAATTCTCCATATGAGTTGGAAAGGTGTTATTGGCTTGGATTTAAAATTATTTCTAAAAGTGGATATAATAAAAACATGAAACAGGGAGTTCAAAATCATATGAAGTCTACAACATACCTTTCTAAAAGTGTTCCAACCTTCTTCTCCACCTTCATCTCACACTCCATCATCTACTATATTTATAACATATTGTGGTAAAAGAATTAATTCTTCTCATAAGTATTTAGAGAATAATTCTCCATATGAGTTGGAAAGGTGTTATTGGCTTGGATTTAAAATTATTTCTAAAAGTGGATATAATAAAAACATGAAACAAGGAGTTCAAAATCATATGAAGTCTACACCATACCTTTCTAAAAGTGTTCCAACCTTCTTCTCCACCTTCATCTCACACTCCATCATCTACTATATTTATAACATCTTGTGGTAAAAGAAATAATTCTTCTCATAAGTATTTAGAGAAGAATTCTCCATATGAGTTGGAAAGGTGTTATTGGCTTGGATTTAAAATTATTTCTAAAAGTGGATATAATAAAAACATGAAACAAGGAGTTCAAAATCATATGAAGTTTACACCATACCTTTCTAAAAGTGTTCCAACCTTCTTCTCCACCTTTATCTCACACTCCATCATCTACTATATTTATAACATCTTGTGGTAAGAAAGAAAACTTTTCTTCAAAAGAGAAAGGATTGTCTCTTTATCCTTTAATCGAAGCAAGATCATATTTTGTTGAGGCTTCTAAAATCCCACTTAATTACTATCTCTTCTCCAATGCATAATAAATTTTATAAAAATAACACTTTTTGTGCATATCATTGAGTGCATGGTCATTCCATCAATTAATGCTATGCCTTGAGTAGTAATATACAAAATCTTATTAATGGTGGTGCTCTTCCATATGTTAATGCTCTTCTATGGTGTTGCTCCTCACTATGTGGCATTTTTAGCTTCATGTGTTTACTCATTGACATTCATGGTGGCACATTCTTGAATGTAACCATATTTCATCTATAGTAGCAATAGGATAGCCTCTTGTATGGTTGTCGGTACCTTTACACTTGGGCCAAGGATAACTAGTTTTGGGAGGTGTGTATTCTTTTCAAGGATCCCCTCTTCCCCCTCTTTTCCTTAAAAATATCAATGGTAATGTAGGAAATTGTATACCTTTACAATTTTACACTATGTTTGGGCCCCTTAATTAATTATACTTAATTAAGCTCCTAATTTTCCAAATTATGAATTCCAAAGCCCTATCTTTCTCATTTTTCTAAAAGGGAAACCTATATTAAATTAATGCAATTAATAATTTAATCACTCTTAAATGAATGTGTCCTTGACTTTTAGGATAGGACCCATTCACCCAAGGGCGAATGGGTCCTCCTTAAGTCTTGGGTTCCAAATTTAATCTGTTTTTGGTGGGATTTCAATGAACCAAATTTTATATGTAATTTTTGACTTTTAGAATCTATTTTTTGGAAAAGTAGATAAAAACTTATAAATACATAGTCTTTTATCAACTCAAATCTAAGAAAATTTTAAGAAGCAACATTATCAAGACTTCGGGAGAGAAAATAATATTGTCAAGAGCATTCAAGAGCATATTTTTCAGTCATTTGTTGCAACATTCAAATATCTTATTATCATGTTCAAGATTATGTGCATTCATTTCATCTTGTGAAGGCTAATATGCATTGTTGATCCTTCAAGCATCCAAGCATTCAAGTATCCAACAAATCAAGCAAAGCAAGATCCGATTCCTTGGAGTGATGTGTTTGACTTCAGTCCTCTAAGGGAATCCATTAAAGGTTTGGTGAGTTTAGCAAGCAAGTGATCATTCATCATTCCTTCCATTTATCAATTGGCATTATCATTCTATCAAGTTTTAATTACCAAACATGGGATTTGGCTAAGGAAAACCCCCATTCAAAAAACAATATTTTTTCTCTTTGTATGTGCAAATTTATAGGTGAAAGAAGGATTGAAAGGATCTTAAAGAGAAATTTTGCAACATTGCATAAGTTGTAACCATTGTTGTCAAGTCATGGAAACTCATATTCAAAATTTATTTGTGACTTTTTGACAGTGGGACCTGTGTCAAACTAAAGCCAAGATCCAGCATCAAAGGACTATAAAAGCATTTTTTGGAAACCCCTCTCGGGACTCATTCACCCTAGGCTGAACCTATCTTTCAATAGTGTTCAAAACCAAATTTTAGTGCTAGGTACATGTGTCCAAACCCTCCTCATATCTTCCTACAAACTATCAATTTAATTCCTATAGCTTTGTGATCTTGCATTTTATCATCTAGGTCATCTAATTCATTAGGTTTAGTTGCATCAAATCATCTCCATTTAATTCCAAGTCCTATTATCCTAAAAAACTAGAGATTTAGGTTTGATTGGCTCACCTTAGGGTTGATAGTTAATCTCTACACCTTGCAATCTCTTAGGTTTAATGAAATTTTGGGAACAGGGGCATACTTTAGTTTCTTAGCTCTTTGTATGAAGAACCTAGGACACTCTATTTGTGGGATGTTACCCCTTTTCATTTCTTTTCATTTTGGTGAACTTGACACTATACAACATCTTTTCTGATTTGGGGATCATTGGAACCCTAGATCTAGGTTTTGCATTATCTAGTTTTGAATTACATTTAGGGTTAAAATTTGCATGTTTGCATTATGTCAATTCATAGAAATCCAAAAACATTGCATACCTTTTGTATAGTAGATTGCATAAAAGTGGGTTTCAATCATTTAGATCAAAAATTGCATTAAAAAAAGTTGTCATTTTGTTCATACATTATCACAAAATTGCATTTTCATTTCATCTTAATTTCTGGAAATTATGTTACTAAAGAATCTTTTTACAACTATGAACAATGAGCTTAAATATCAAACTAAACACTTAGAACTTAATTTATTAGACCCTTGTCCAAGGACACATTTTCCCTAGGGAGAACCTAGTCCTTGTATAGGCAATTTCATGAATTTTTACACATTTATCAGTGTCTGTCTACTTTCCTTTGTTGTAATGTCCCTGGAAAAATCTAATTTTGTTTTCACCTTTTCAAGCCTTGGATATTTTGTCAAACGCTTTTCTTGCAAAGTCTGAACTTGTTATAAATTTGTGTTTACTTTGTTTTAATGTTGCTTGATGCTAATGATGTTTCAAGAGGTTCTCCAATGATGCAAATTGACTAATAATAAAATAACAATGATATGCAATATTTATCTATTTTTCTAATGCAATTAAATAACACAACTTGATGCAAATGAGCAGCTACAACCAAGTGACATTTCATCATACATTTGGCATGCAACCTCCAAAGATATTTCCATTGCAAAATAACTTTCTGGCTAATTACAATAATGTGTTTCTATGATAATTATGCAAGTCCTACTCTCATTAAATGGTGCATGAACTAAATGCAAGTTGATTGTGAATGATTTTACAAGACTCTTGGCTTACAATGATATGAATGTATGCAACTCTAGTTGATGTTATAACAACATTATTACAATGAAATGGTGCTAAAATATGAAGTAAGAAATGCATATAAAAAACTTGGGATCATACGTTGATAATGTAGTACCTCTTCAATGAAGAAATTTCCTCCAATTTTTGTTGCCCCTGTTCTTGCCTAGAAACTTTTCGTATAAATAAATATAGCAGTATTGGCCTCCAAAATTATTGTAGAAATTATTTTCTTCACAAGAGAAAGTGATCCCTCCACTAGCCACAAAATTTTGTCGCCTTAGTGAAGAGCAATGAATGAAAATGCAATTCCTCCCATGGTTGGTCTACAAACTGAAACAAAATTACAAACCTCAAATAATTCACCAAACTTCTCCAAAAATGTTCTCCAATGGCTGCAATTATCTCAATGGGAAAGACTGAAGTATCTTCCTCCACTATCCAACTAGGACCATAATATTTCACAACCAAAATTGGTACCTTCGATTTTTCAAACCCTCATGCAATGAAAGCATTCAAGCTCTCTCTCTACCACATAGATATGTAAGAAGTAATAAAATTCAAGTGTGTCTGAAGGACTAGCAATGAGCTTCTTATATACTTTTTCTAACTCGTCTCCAAGAAGCTTCTAGAATATTTTATTATTTTATTATTTAAGTGACTTTTTGATATATCATTTTATTATAGTCACTTTATTAAATTAATTATAATAAAGTTACCTTTGAGATATTGTTTTCTTAAGATAACTTTAATCAATAATTAATTTAATACTCCACTTTAATTTAATTAAAATAATCAATTAGTCATCCTTATGAAATATTAATATTTGGACAACTTAATTAATTAATTAAATTAAATTACTTTGCCTCCAAATTAGGGACATGACATTTGTTTTTACCTACAAATTTTTATTTTAGTTTTAGAAATTGCATTTTTCTATTGTTGTTTGCATCTAGATCAACTAGTGAGAAAATGTGCAAACATTTCTTATTGTGCATTTCATACAACTCTTGGGAATCTTACTGATGAGTGTCATGCTTTAAATAAGTTGATATATTAAAATGGTATTATCCATATAATTGGATAGCATGCACACACTTCGCTCCTTGCAATGTGATAGTTGTAGAATCATAGCATACTCACTATTACATGTATTGCACTTTATGTAAAACATTTTTCAATATTTCAAGGATCGCCTTCTCACCACTTATCTTAGCTCATCCTTGTCCTACATTTTGGGGGACAAGGAGGTTTGGTAGCCTTGTTCTAGTAGACACTTGTTGTTGCCCCTTTGGCTAGTTATCTACCTTTTGTATATGATGAACAAGATTGGGATGCAAACGATTTGCTTTAGGTTGGCTCGCATGTGTCATACTAGCTTTGTTCTTTTTATGTTCTTTGTGATTACATACATGCTTAATGTGGTCCCTTGTATTATGTTGCTTGGAGTTTCTTTATGTTTGTGATATTTCTTTGGATGACCCTTGTTATTTTGTTGGTGCAAGGATACAAAGGAAGCGAATCCGTTGTGACATTCTTCTATATGTCATAAATATTATCTTTTTCATTTCCTTGTGTTTTCCTTTTGGGGACTTTGCAAAGTGTCAAGACATCCAAGTCTCTTCCATGTTGACCCAAAATATTTTTCTTTTTTTTACTCTCTATGTGTCATTCTTCCTTGTGTTCATTGTTCCATGAAGTATTTGGGGAATGATGACAATTCCAGGCTCTATTATATTGTTGTAGCAAAGACTCATGTGCTAACCTTGAATCCATGTATCCCTTATGTGTTGTCTTTGGATTGTATGTGGGGGAAACCTCCTTTTCCATGACATAGCTTTATTTGGAAACATATTTTTGGCACAGGGCTTTCCAAATAAGCTCTCATTTCCCTATTATCAATTAACATATATCATTTCTACTTTAAAGTAATTGCTCACATCATGGTGTTTAACAATTCTTTAAAGTGGGGGTGTACATTGGAATTATTTCATTTTTGTATTACTTGCTTCACTTTGTTCATAGAAGTTGAACTTAGTGTAGCATTGGCATATCATCTTGATCATTTTTATCCTTTTCCCTTACCTAGTGGATAGTGGATTTTCACTAGCCCATGAAGATATATTTTTTTTGCATAGTAGACAATAGGTTTTCACTTGTGAATGTTTTTTTGTGGACAACAGTGCAACTGTGGCTAGTCCATCCCTTTTCCAATGTTTTTATGGACAACAAAGCAACCATAGCTAGCCCATCCTTTAATGATATCAGATTTCCACGATCCATATTGTATTTGAATTCAGAATTTTTGGATTCAATTATGGATTTCAAATCACACTCTATGATCCATCATCGGGATGAAATGAGAACACGAGGAGAAGAATGATAAGATGCAAACCAAGGAAGGCCTAAAAAGGTAAGAGAAGGGAAGGAGGGAGAAGGGGGTTGTGTGCAAAACAAGGCACATGGTAATGACATGACAAGAGAGAAAATACATAAAACACAAATAGAAACAACATTCCATAAGGAAAAAAAAGGAAATAATGCAAAAATAAGCTCATCAAAAGGATCAAAAAATAAGACAAGAAATAATAGAGATAAATCAAGAAAGAAACATAAAGTTTTCACAACGAAAGACTAGAAGGAAACCAAATACAAATGAAAGACATAGAGCAAGAAGAATGGAAAAATAAAATAAAAATAAAGACATAATAATTTGAAAATAAATTCCAATAAGAATATTAAAAGAATAACAATAAGAATATAATAAATTAAAATTATCCTTTGCATATTAAATTAAAATTATAAAGAGAAAATAAACCAAAACAATTATAATAATACCTAATGGTACATATTTAATACAAAATAAATAATTACAACGAGAGGCGTATTACAATGGCATCCATCAAAAAGAAAATTCAATGTAAGGAAAAACTCTTTAGTTTGAATTTGACGTTCAAATTACATGCAACTAGCATAACTACATTCATTGTATGTAGACATTTTTCCAAGCAGATTTAAAGTAGATTTAAAACAAATTTAAAAACGGTTTTAAATCGATTTGATATCTTGTTCACTCTAAAATACTTAGTTTTAATAACATAATCAATTTTATAATGATTTCATTTTTTATTATTATTAATGCTAAAATTTAATATTAATAATTATAATAATTATTATAATAAATTAGATTTATATAACATTATTATTTATATAAAATACATCGAGAGTTATTTGAGGCACTTATTTTCATCATTTTTTCTCATTGCAATAGTATTTCATCATTCATATTACAACTATAAAGATTTTTTTATTTCATCATTTAACAAATTTTTAAGTTTTTAGGGTGAACATTTATTTATAGTAGTAACATAAATATATGTTTTATAACTATAACAAATTTCAATGTATTTATTTGTTATTTTTTTGTTTATTTTTCAATAGTGTATTTTTTTTTTTGTTTATTTGTCAATATTTTTTATTTTATTTTGATTTTTTTTTGTTTTAAAGTTGTTTTATTCACAAATCCATGAAGACCTCTATTGAAATAAATTAAAACTAAATACTTAGTGTCATGTAATAAATTTTTAAGTTTTTAGAGTGAACATTTATTTATAGTAGTAACACAAATATATTTTTTATAATTATATAAGAAATTTCAATGTATTTATTTGTATTTTTTTTTTGTTTATTTTTCAATAGTGTATTTATTTTATTTTTATTTATTTTTCAATAGTTTTTTAGTTTTTTAGTTTTGTTTTTAAAATAGTTTTAAATATGTTTTATTCACAACTTTCTTTAGATGTTCTTATCTTTGAACTCATGAAGACCTCTATTAAAAGAGGTTGTTGAATCATAACCATTTCAAAACTAGGTTTTGGTTACCTTATCTTGTATCTTTGTGAAGAAAATACATAAATTTAATATTTGATATTATCTTAATTGACAATTGTATCATGTTTGTTTAAAGAAGAAATTGGACATATGTATTGAAAATCAAATTATAATTAAAATCAATCAATTCAAATTTCATGGGGAACTCATAAGACAACTAAGCATCTTTGCATTTAACCTCTAATGTGCTATTGAGTCTTTCCGTCTGATTTATTTTGTTGATATATTATTTGATTGATTGAAACGGTGATAGCATATGGGAAGTTTACTGTTGTTTTGAATAAGTTGATGAAAATAGGCACCTCAATAAAAGATAACTTTCGACGTATTTTATATATATTAATATTTAATATATGTATACTAGTATAATATAAACCTAAACAAGAACTTAAAAGAAAGAAAAGAGATAAATAGAAAAAGAAAAAAGAAAAAGAAAATAGGAAGATTAATAAACAAGAGAATAAGCAATTAAATGAAATGAAGACCAAAAAGGAAAACAAAAAGAAACAATGATACAAATATACTTGAAACAAATCAAACAATTAAAACCAAGGCAAAAAAATAAAATACCAAAAACCAAGATTAATAAAAGAAAAAAGATAGAAAGCTAATAAAAGAAAGAAGGGCAATGTAGAAAAACAAAGATAAAACACACTAAATACAATGAAAGAAAGAAATAAAACTAAAACAATAAAGGCAAAGCAACCACAAATGAAGCAAGAACAAGAGAGACAAACAATAAAATAATATTTACTATACATATATGTATCTATTATAATACATAGTTAATACATATATAAATATGTATTATAATATATACATATACATGTATTAAAAAATTATTAAAAATATTAAAATGAAGAACAAGAGTTTATAAACAAATTAAATTAGCATTACAAATATTTAAATATGTAAATATGCATAAAGGAATCTATTGCAAAACATATTTGATACCTATATAAATATGTATTATAATAAATACAAACCAAGTATTAACTAAATTAAAAATTAAGAAAAAAAGAAAAAAAAATTAAACGAAGAACAAGAAACCCAAGAAGAAAAGGAAAAAAGAATAATAGAAGAAAAATAAGAAAGAGGAAAATAACTAAATAAAAGGCTATGAATTGAAAGAAAGCCAAATAGGAAAACATTAAACAGAAGACACAAAAACTAGAAATATATATTTTTAAAAGACAAGAAAGCAGAAAAGGAGGAACAAAAAATGAAGTCCAAAACCAAGTTCACAAAAAATAGGACAAGATCCAAGTCCAAAATTGAGGAAAGATGAGAACCAAAAAGAAGACCAAAGTGACACAAAGGAAAGAAAGGCCTAAAAAGAAGGAAGGAGAGGAGGGGGAGGGGCAAAAACCAAGGAATTAGAGACCCAAGGGATTAAGATGGGTTCCTAAGTTGGCTAACAAAGGGTGCCAAGACAAGCTTAAATTCCATCTTTCATCACAATTTAGGTTATGGGGGTGGTTATTGATCTCGATGGCTTCTTTCAGTTTCCTCTTAAAGAAGTTGTCTTCTTTACAAAGGAATTGGGTGCTTTCAAGACATCTATGATCCTTGGTTGAAGATGAGTGGTCGGCGCAAGGGCTAACTTGTGGACCTGTTCATGTCTAATATCGGCAACATGCTCTTTGATTTTGGTGATGAAAGAGCAACCTATTTCGCCTATGTAAGGGGTAACACACAAAAAAACAACTTTATAGACTCCAGAGTTAAGAAGGATGTCATTGGAGTCTTTGAGAGAGGGGATGCAATTTTTTAAGGTGGAGCGGGGCTTGAAGGCACAACGAAGGCCTTTTTTGAGAAGGATTTTGGAGATTTTTTGGGATATGCCATCAATAAAGGGAAGAGAAGCGTGGGGGGTACAGAAGAATGGTTACGTTTAGAGGTAGACAGGAAGCTTGATTTGGCTTGGTAGAAGGCATGAGATCTTTTCTTGTTGGCGGAAGGCACAAGAGATTTGCTTATTGGAGATTGACTAGTCCATCCTTTTTCCTTTTTGCATTAGCTTTAACATTGCATGCTTGTGTATCTTTTCTTGATGTATGTATCTTACATATCTTGTGTATCCCTTCATACTTATGTTGGTTTTCCATGTGGGATCTTAGATCCTAGGGGCTTGATCACCTCTAACATTTATACACTTGAACCTCTCTTGATACATATTTGTCTACTTTAGTGTGAGTTTGAGCATGGACTCATACTCTCACTAAAGTGGGGGCTAAATGTAGTGTAGGAAATTTTATATCTTTATAATTTCACACTATGTTTGGGTCCCTTAATTAATTGGACTTAATTAAGCTCCTAATTTTCCAAATTATACATTCCAAAGCCCTATTTTGCTCGTTTTCTAAAAGGGAAACCTATATTAAATTAATGTAATTAATATTTTAATCACTCTTAAATGAATATGTCCTAGAATTTTGGGTCAGGGCCCATTCACCCAAGGGCGAATGGGTCCTCCTTAAGTCCTAGGTCCCAAATTTAATATGTTTTTGGTGGTATTTTAATGATTCAAATTTCATATACAATTGTTAGCTTTTGGAATCTAATTTTCAGGAAAATAGATAAACACCTATAAATACAGTCTTTTATCAATTCAAATTTAATAACATTTTAAGAAGCAACATTATCAAGGCTTCATGAGAGAAAATACTATTGTCAAGAGAATTCAAGAGCATATTTTTAGTCATTTGTTGTGGCATTCAAGATCCTATCATCATGTTCAATCTTATGTGCATTCATTTCATCTTGTGAAGGCTAATATGCATTGTTGATCCTTCAGGCATCCAAGCATTCAAGTATCCAACAAATCAAGCAAAGCAAGATCTAATTCCTTGGAGTGATGTGTTTGACTTCAGTCCTCTAAGGGAAGCCATAAAGGTTTGGTGAGTTTTAGCAAGCAATTGTTCATTCATCATTCCTTCCATTTATCAATTGGCATTATCATTCTATCAAGTTTTAATTACCAAACATGAGGTTTGATTAAGGCAAACCCCCATTCAAAAATAAACAATGTTTCTTCTCTTTGGATGTGCAGATTTATAGGTGAAAGAAGGTTGAAAGGATCTCAAAGAGAAATTTTACAACATTTCATAAGTTGTCACCATTGTTGTCAAGTCAAAAAAACTCAGATTCATAATTTATTTCTGACTTTCTAATAGTGGGACCTGTGTCAGATTGAAGTCAATATCCAACATAAGAGGATTGTAAAATCTTTTTTCTAGACACCCCTCCTAGGACTCGTTCACCCTAGGGTGAACCTATCCTTCAACAATGTTTAGAAGAAAATTTTAATGCTAGGTACGTGTGTCCAGGCCCTCCTCAAATCTACTTACAAACTATTAATTGGATTCCTACAGCTTTGAGATCTTTCATTTTATCATCTAGGTCATATAGTTCATTAGGTTTAGTTGCATAAAATAATTTTCATTTAATTCTAAATCCTATTATCCTTAGAAACCTAGAGATTCAGGTTTGATTGGCTCACCTTAGGGTTGATAGTCAATCTCTACACCTTGCAATCTCTTAGGTTTAATGAAACTTTGGGAAGAGGGACATCCTTCAGTTTCTTAGTTCTTTGTATGAAGGACCTAGGCTTTGTGGGATTTTCCCCCTTTTACCTTATTTTTATCAACACAGTAAGTATATTAAAATTTTAAGGGGGGAATATCACCCTATTATTGACATCTTGTGAGTTTTGGCTTATTGACATACCTCTTTGGTGTTGGTGTTATTTATAACACCATAGGAATGGTTATCAATTTGTTATATGTGACATTAAGCATCGATTCATCCCTTCCAACATTAAACTTTTATGCACTCCCTGAGGCATGATTGAAAAAATAGTCCATGGATTTACCATAATGGAGATTGTTGATGCATGAACCTGAGAATTTTTACATGGCCATGTAGCATAACACAATTTTCTTTCCAATGGAGCCATGTGTTACATTAGTTATCTATCATAACATAACTTTCCAATTCTTATGAGAGCACCATTTTTTCTGGCATCATTTTTGAGGGATGATGTTTGGTATTTAAGACAAATTTAAGGCCAAGGTCTCTTTACCTTATTGACTAAAATCCTTTTTATTACTAACTTTGTATTTTTATTATGTTTGTTATGTGTTGTCCTTGTGTCTATTGTGTCTTCATTATGTTTTCATTGTGTTTGTATCATGTTCTATTTACATTTTATGTTTATGTTTGAATTATATTATGTTGTATGTATTCATTGTGTATGCTTTGTATTTTTCATACTACATTGCACTTCATGTTTGTGTGTTCCTTTGTCCTTACATTTTTGTGCCATAATATTTTGAGCATAGGGGCTAGCATATCCCCTAAATTTGATGTCTTCATATCTCCTCAATTTTTGGATGATTGAACCCTTCTTGTCTTATCCTTAATTAATGTGAGTTTTGGCATAAGTTCATACTCTCACTATAATCATGGCTAATGGAGCATCATAAATTGTCACCCTTGAAAGTTTCACACATGGTTTAGCTCCCCTTGTGTGCTTGGACCTAATCATTCTTATAATTTTCCCATTTTATCATCATTTTTAGAAAATTAGGATTAGATTGGGGAATGTTATCTAATATTCATTTATTGACACTTATCTCTCCAAAATAGGTTTGGACTAGGGTACCCAACACCTCTGTCCAACTTATTTTGTCCCCAATTCAAATATGTCATTTTTTTCATTTTAACATTTGAAAATCCAAAGTCATTTGTCAACTGTCAATAATTAATCATCATGAAATTAAAGAATTGCATATAAATATAAATCTATTTCATAATTTTGAAATCTTAACAAGAGCTAGAAAATCTATTGAGCAAATTGAGCATCCTAAAAGCAGTCAAGGAATTTCAAGGGAAGAACTAGCGTCATTATTATAGTGCTTTCATAAATTAAGATCATGCTTTCAAGTCATTAGGAAGAAGGAAGCAATTATTTTCAAGGAGCTATTATGATCAATCAAGTCAAATTATGAAGATGTATTAAGTTATCCTCCACATGCTAGCTACAACAAACTATTATGTTTTGTATAATAACCTTTAACAAGTATATCAAGAAATCAAGGCATCCATCAATAAAAATTTGTGGTAACTTGAGGTGTGCCATCACTTCATCAAGGTAACATTTTTATTATCATTTATCATTTCAGTCAATTATTATTATTTTGGCCTCTACAGTATGTCAGTCTCTTGATCAACATTAATTTTTGTATTTGGAGGTAGAAATACCAAAATGGGGTTTCACTTAGTTAAGTCCCTATGCAACATAACCTTTCGCCTTGTTTTCATGTGTGCAAGTCAAATACAAAGGTTTCATCAACTAACAATCACAAGAAACATAATAGATTGCAACCTACATTTTAGAGTTTTTAGATTCCAAGAGGAAGCTTCTCAGGTGTAGGGTTCCTAGGGCCCTTGTCCCTACAATTCAACCTCATCTTTTAGGCACAAGTTCCTCTTTTCCATCATTTCTCATATATGGGTCTATTTTATTAGTTTCTATTTTTATCTATATAGTTAAATACATTTTTAGATCTAGGTTTATATGTCAAATAGACTTGTTAAAACACACATCAATTTTATCATCTCTAAAACTCAAAAGGACACAAGCCCTAGGAGATCATATCTCCCTTTTTATATCAAGATAATCATCAACCCTAATTAATTTTGTGTCCCAATGTAAAGTCAAGTGAAAAGAATTTAATCCTAGTTAGATCTAGGATCACTTTTCCTACATCATAGACACCTTGTATGTATACCAAAAGATGTCCAAACCTCCTACTATCCCTGTAGAAGGAATGAAAGAGATGTGTCATTTACTTCATTTATCTCTTAAATTATTTGCTTCTTCCTTTGATAGCTTAGTTTCTTATAGTAGCACTATGTTCAAGTTGCTCAAGTCAATTTGATGCTTGAG